>CAUYPK010017095.1:0-20553 GCA_963574355.1 Loris lydekkerianus
AAATCCTTTCTTCTGCTTGCTCCATTCTGTTACTGAGGGATTCTACTGTGTTTCTCAGATCTTTGAGGGATGTAACTTCTTGTCTCAATGTTTCAAAATCTTTGGTCATTTGGTCTTTGAATCCGTTGAATTCTTGAGATAACTTATGGTATTCTAATTCGATCTTGTTTGGTATCCAGATCCTGAATTCAATTTCTAACATCTCAGCTATTTGTTTGTGCATGGGGTCTTGTGTTGTTTCTGCCCCCATTGATCTTTGGGGGAGTTGATCTACTCTGATTATTCATATTGCCAGAGTTTTTCTGTTGATTTTGCCTCATGATTGTTTTTCACCATTGCCTCTGGCTGTCCTCAGAGTTGGGGATGTGTCTCTCCAAGATTAGAACCCAGCGGCTTCACTCTATTGTTGCTGGATCTTTGTAGAGAGTGACCCTGTGTAGTTCCTCTGGGGCTGCTCTAGTTAGGGAGCTCTGGTTGTGGAAGCAGCTCCAGTGTGTGACACATCCAGATCCAGCAACAGGGCTGGGGGAGGTGCACAATTTTCTGGAGTTGCCTGGTGCCCAGTGACTTTGGCACAGAGAGCTCAAGGCTCCAGCAGTCTCTGGCCAGGAGAAGGGCTCTGCGCAGAGGCAGGGAGGGCTCCAGAGGGCACACAGGTACCAGAGTCCCTGGCCAGATGAATGGGCTAGTGTTTTGGAGGCTGGTAGGACACAGGAGGGAGGATGCAAGGTTGCGTGGCTCCCGCAGTTCCTAGTTAGGGAATGCGGAGGCCCGGTGGGTGCAGGTCACCAGTCGGGGGTCACTGCACAGCTCTTATGGAGGTCTGTGTGGCGCCAAGCCCAGGAGTTTGAGGTTGCTATGAGCTGTGACATCATGGCATTCTACCCAGGGCAACAGCCCATGGCTCCAGTGTGTCAAAACTGTCTCACTCGCCCGTAAGGATTAAAGCTGTAAGGCAGCTCGCCTCCCGCCTTTAGGCTGCTCAGTCACTAGGTTACTTTGTCCCACCTGATCCTTGCTCTGGGACCCAGAGGGCGGAATTTGCCGGGGCAGTTCTTTCCCAATGGCTTTTTATGCCCAGCTCAGTGGCTCAGTCTGGGGCACCAGACAATGCCCAAAGTTCTCCACACTCCTGCTCAAGCTCTCCCCAAGGCAGTTCAACTGAATGCCAAGTCCAAGAACACCAAAACAGTTCACAGGTAAGGCCCTTCTGGTTTGCAGTCTCACTGCTGCTTGTACTTACGGTTGCCGGGGTGATTAGGTCAATCGAACACACGCAATTACTTGCCAGTTCTCCATTGTTTTTGTCCTCCTCTTGGGGTCCAGAAGTCCCTTGCTGGCTCCCTGTACCCTCAAAGGGATGATTATAGGCAGATCCCATTGGCCAGAGATGCCTGGAGTCCTGTCTCCCCAGACTCGCTGTGCCTTATTGTAGGGAAGCTGTTACTCGGCTGCCATCTTTAATCCTCCCTCAAGTGTTCTTATTATAAAAGGATGCTGAATCAAATGCTTTTTCTGTATCTATTGAGAGGATCATATGGTCTTTGTTTTTCCTCTGTTGATATGGTGAATTATTTATGGATTTGCATGTTAAACCAGCCTTGCATCGCTGGAAGGAAACCTTCTTGATTGTGATGTATGATTTTTTTAATGTGTAGGTATAATCTATGGGCTAGCATTTTTTTTTTTCAAGCTGTGTCCCTGGGTAGAGTGCAATGGCATCACAGCTCACAGCAACCTCCAAATCTTGGGCTTAAGTGATTCTTTTGCCTCAGCCTCCCAAGTAGGGGGACTACAGGCGCCTGCCACAACACCTGGCTATTTTTTGGTTGTAGTTGTCATTGTTGTTTGGCAAGCCAGGGCTGGATTAGAACCTGCCAGCTCTGGTTTGTGTGGTGGGCACCTTAGCAACTTGATCTACAGGTGCTGAGCCTATTGGCTAGGATTTTATTGAGAATTTTTGCAACTATATTCATTAGTAAAGTTGGTCTGAAATTCTCCTTTTTATTTGGATCTTTCCCTGTTTTTGGTATCAGGGTGATGTTTGCTTCATAGAACGCATTGGAGAAGATTCCTTCCTTCTCAATTTTTTGGAAGAATTTCTGCAGTATGGGTATAAGCTCTTCTCTGAAGGTTTGATAGAATTCTGGTGTGAAGCCATCTGGATCAGGGCATTTTTTTTGTCAGAAGATTTTTTTCTTGTTTCTTCAATCTCAGTGCATGAAATCTGTTCAAGAGATCTATTTCTTCTTGGTTAAGTCTAGGGAGGGGGTGTGATTCCAGGTGATTCACTTCCTCTACATTGTCAAATTCTGGGCATAGAGTTTCTTGTAGTACTCAGAGATAATCTCTTGTATCTCTGTGGCATCTATTGTTATTTCCCTTTTATCATTCTGATTGAGGTTTTTAGAGATTTTCCTTTTCTTTTTCTAGTTAATCTCGTTAAAGGTATATATATTTATTTTTTCCAAAAAAACATTTTTTTTTTAAATTTTCTGAATGATTCTTTTGTTTTCAATTTCATTAATCTCTGATTTAATTTTTGTTATTTCTTTTCTTCTGCTGGGTTTGGGATTAGATTGTTCTTCTTTTTCCAATTCCATAAGATGGTTCATGAATTTGTTAATGTGCTCTTTTTCTGTTTTTCGAATGTAGGCATCTAATGTGATAAACTTACCTCTTATGATTGCTTTTGCTGTATCCCAATGGTTTTGGTAACTTGTGTCTTCATCGTTGTTATGTTTGAAGAACTTAATAATTTCCTTTTTTATCTCTTCCTAAACCCAACTATTGTTCATCATAAGATTGTTTAGTTTCCTTGCCTTTGTGTGGGAATGAACATTTTTGTTGGAGTTGAGTTCCACCTTTATGGCCTTATGGTCTGAGAAGATACAAAGTATAATTTCTATTCTTTTAATTTTGCTGAGGTTTGATTTGTATCCTAAAATGTGATCTACCTTGGAGTATGTTCCATGGGCTGATGAGAAAAGTGTATATTCCTTAGCTTTGGGATGATGTGTTCTGTATATATCTATTAATTGCATTTGTTCTGGGGTCATCTTTAAGTCCTTTGTATCTTTGTTTAGTTTCTGTTTAGAGGATCTGTCCAGTTCAGTCAGAGAGATGTTGAATTTCCCTGACTATTATAGCATTGTGGGATATTATATGGCTCAGAGCTCATCAAGATATGTTTCATAAATGTGGGAGCATTTAAGTTGGGTGCATAAATATTTAAAATTGAAATGTCTTCTTATTGTATTGCTCCCTTCACCAGTATTAAGTGTCCTTTTTTTTTTCTTAACTTTAGTTGCTTTAAATTAACTTGTATTTGAGAATATGATTACAACTCCTCCTTTCTTCTCATTTCCATTTGCTTTAAATACTGTTTTCTATCCCTTAATCCTGAGTCTTGAGTTGTCCTTCAAGGGTAGGTGTGTCTCTTGGAGACAGCATATGGATGGCTTGTGCTTTAGTGAGGAATTCAATCCATTGACTTTATTTTTTTTTTTACATTTTATAAATTAAATTAAAAGAAAATGTAAATTCTACCACTAATAAATCCAAAAACAACTTTAAAAAGAAATTTATGATGAATACAATTAATGAGTTAACATGGCTGATAAACAATTCTTACAAATCAAAAATCAGTAACACTGGTCTGAAGTTTGGGCTTTCTGGGAGATGGCCTTTCATCTCAGAAAATGCAGGGGGATTTGCAAGTGAACTTGCATGTGCTGAACAGACGTTCAGGGATCTAGTCTTCAGAACAGTCATTTCATCCTTTATATAATTGATTCCAGAAGTTGCCAAATCTTTTGCTATTTTATAAACTCGACATTGTCTCCTTAAAGCTATTGGCATCTTCAGGCCTATCACATATACCCTGGTATACTGACAGCTACACAACAGGTCAATTGGTGAAATGGGCAAAGGATAATTCCCAGTACTGTATGAATCATCACCCACAATATGCCTTGGTTATAGTTCTTTGTATCTTAAGAAACTGTGTTTCAGAGAAAATAAAAATGAGAAACTTAGTTTTTCACAGGGGCTGTTTCTCTCTCTCTGAAATTTTATGCGTTATGAAAGCATCTCACATTGGTTCTATCTGATTCTTTGTCCACAGAGGACTATCATTACAAATTTCACCAAAAAGCCATAAAATAAAAAAGAGAGTTTCTATCCACAAAATCTAGTATCTAGGTAATTTACAAACTACTATTCTCCATTTGTTATTTGCTAAAAATGTTACCACAGAGATGTCTCTGATCATGACAGCTTTTTGACTGAGAGATATAATTATCCAAATTTATAGACTGGAAAATTAAGGCTTCTTGTACTCTGACATTCCCAAATATCTTATAGTTATTTACCTATAAGCCTAATATATTTACCTCAAACAAATCTATATAATTGTTGCTACAGCTGCTACAAAATGCACTTAACAACATTTGACAAATTGTTACATAACAGTGTACTGTCTGGTCCTTGAGCATTCTGATCTTTTACAGCCAAAGATCTCTTTGACTTCTTTACAAAGCTTCTAGAAAGAGATCAATTTCTCATGGGCAGATTCTCAAGACACCACTGTTACCTTCTCCTGGCAGCTCAAGAAGAAAAAACAGTCTAAAAGGCTCCAGAGAGGAGAGAGGACTGTATATATAAATAAGGGCATCATTTACAACATCAAAAAACCAATTTATTCCATCTCAATATCCAGGAAAATTCCCACATGCTCAAGTCCAGGGCTTGCAGGAATCCTACTTTCTGGGATGAAGTTGGCCCAGATTTCTCCTGCCTTCATGCTGATCATCCAGAAACCATGCTCAGAGGATAAATCACTCTACTTTCTGTCAACCGACTCCTCGCAGACACCCAGAGACCACTCCTTCACCTCTCCCACATCCACCTCGCAGTAATGTTGGCCAGTGGAGAAGCTGGGTGCACCCAGGACACAGGCTAGGTGGGTGAATCTCCTGGGATCTTCCATTATGTCCTGCTGGCTCTCTGCACTCTGGACACTCCTTAGATCCTCAGAGACAACAAGAAGGGAGCTAGTAGTGGCTGCATCCAGGCTTGTATCTTCCCGGAATCGCTGGAGCTCACAGCTCACATGCAGCATGTCCTCCAGGAGGGGCCCATGCTGCTTGAGGAGAAAGGTCAGCTTTCTCATCTGCTATTCTTCCTTGGGAGGTTTCTCTATTGATCTTCAGCACATGGGGAAGATCAGTTTTGAAGCCTCCCTTTCTGATGTCCAAGTTTGGATGCAATCAAAACAGAAAATGTGCCCACAAGAGAAGGAGATGGGCTTGGTGAAGAAATCCAGGCCAACTGAGCAGGTCGCCTCTACATGCAGTCATTTGGCCATGGTCCCCAAAGGTCACTCCTTAGCAGGAAACTGAGCTGAAATGATGCTTTATCTGCTTTTTGGGAGTTCTTAGAAACCCTCAATATACAATCTGATTCTCAATATCAGTACGCAGCTAGATCCAATACAAAAATTAATTCATATAGGTATTTCTGTCATTTGTGTATGGAAGTGACACTAAGTGATTACAGAATCTTAGTAATGTAACCATCTGTGATAAAAACTATCAAATCTATCAAAAACCTAGGTAACCACAAGAGAGAGATAGACCAGCTTACTTGTTTACAGACTTCCAGATGATATGTTGGCTGGGACCAAAGCTTCCCCTTATGGGAGCTGAGTCCAGCTGAGTCTTTAACAGAATTTGGGAGTGAACTCACACCCATAATACATACTTCTGTGAAAATCATGCTGACCTGGAAATTTCCAGTGGAGGTCCTGGAGATCCCAAGGCTGCAGCTCTTTGGTTCCTGGCCTGGTTGCATCTCCATTGACCTTTATTAAGAGAATTGATCAGTGAGGTGGAATTATATTCATCTTATTTTGTGAAAGTTCATTGTGTAGGTTATCCTTTGTACCATTGTGGAAGTTAAGTTTTGACCTTTAGCTTCTGAGTGTTTACTTTCTTCGTGGTTCACTGAGATGGCCCATGTTGAAACAGGTCTAAGTTATTTCCTGTAGAGCTGGTCTTGTGGAGAATTTCCTCAGTGTTTGTATAGCTGCAAAAAATTTGATTTCTCCATCAATTTTGAAGCTTAGTTTAGCAGGATACAGAATTCTGGGCTGAAAATTGTTTTGTTTAAGAATGTTGAAGGTGGATGAACATGATCTTCTGGGTTGCAAAGTTTCAGTTGAAAAATCTGCTGTCATCCTAATGACTCTGCCCCCATAGGTCAGCTGGTGTTTATTCCTGCCTGCCTGCAGAATTTTCTCTTTCATTTTGACTTTGGATAAGTTCATTACAATGTATCTTGGAGAAGCTCTGTTTTGAGTTGAGATGACCTGGGGTTCAATATCCATCTAAAATGTGTTGGTAGCTGGGCGTTGTGGCAGGCACCTGTAGTCCCAGCTACTTGGTAGGCTGAGGCAAGAGAATCACTTAAGTCCAAGAGTTTGAGGTTGCTGTGAGCTGTGACACCACAGCACTCTACCAAGAATGACATAGTGAGATGCTGTCTCAAAAAATAAATAAATAAATATGAAATAAAATAAAATAAAATGTGTTGGGATCTTTAGTAAAACTTGGGAAGTTTCCATTTATCATAGAAAAATATGGAATGCTTTATGAATTTGCATGTCATCCTTGCAGAGGGGCCATGCTAATCTTCTCTGTATCATTCCAATTTTAGTATATGTGCTGCCGAAGCAAGCATAAGTGCTTCATTTCTGAAGGGGTCATCTGTCAGGTGTACCCCAGCATCTGCTGCAGGCAAATATATCTATATCTATATCTATACAGAAAATTTGCAGATGAAATGAAAATGGGTGGGCACAGTGGCTCCTAACATTCTCAGAGGCCAAAGCAGGTGAGAGATGCTGTCTCTACTAAAAAATAGAAGAGACACATACCTGTAGGCATAGCTACTCAGGAATCTAAGGCAAGAGAATGGCTTAAGCCCAAGAGTTTGAGGTTGCTGAGAGCTATGACACCATAGCACTCTACCCAGGGCAACAGAGTGAGATTTTGTCTCAAAAAAAAAAAAAAGAAAGAAAGAAAGAAAGAGACAAAAAAAGACAAGGATATGCAAATGACAAATATATTAATACTTAAGTAAAGATGATTAACATTACTAGTGATCAGAGAACAGAAAATTACAACAAAACGCCATTATATCAGGTCAGAGTCTGGAACTGGCCAGGTCTCCAGCCCTGGCCTATCTAACTGGACATGGACTGCTGTGCTAACTTGCTCAGGATCAACTCCCCTTAGTTGCCTGAGGGCTATTCATCTTAGCTGAAGGGTGAGAGAGAAACAGTCTTTGAGGGAGAGCAGCAATCTTTGTAGAGCAGGAGGAGGAAGCAAAAGAGAGAGAGCAAGTCCGTGAGAGAATGAACGAGTGAATGAACCCAGACTGACCTCTCCTGCAGCCTCTTATAGAAGTGATCCCGTGGCTATTTGCACCACAGGTGTGAAGACTGCCAAGCACTGATGCTCGTGCTCCTGTGTTAAGGAGAGCCAAATCCCTTCCCCATGCCCTTATCGCTGAGGTGTTACTGAGATGTTATATCATAGGTGTTTCTTATATTTACAGAGCTTTCAAAGTTTTTAACTCTCATTCCTCCTTCCCTTGTGTTATATGGTCTGCTACAATATCATTTTTTATTGTTATTTTTACAGATTTAGGGAGTACGAGTTTAGTTTTGTTACATGGATGCATTGCATAGAAGTGAAGTCTGGGCTTTCTGTGTAACCATCACCTGATTAACATATGTAGTGCCTATTAGGCAATTTCTCATTCCACACTCTTCTTCCACTCCCTCCTTCCCGGGGGGTGGGGGGGTGGGGAGGGGGAGGATGGAAGGAGAGTGTGGGATGAGAAATTACCATTTTTTTAACCATCAGGTTGTCAAAAAATTAGGAAGCTTAGGAAATGTTGGGAAAATTTAGGAAAATGGAGATTTTTATACACTGCTGGTATAAATAGAAGAAATTGAGAAGCCAATTCTACCCAGAAATTCAGTTTCTGAATATTTGCAGTAACAACAGCACATGTATGTAAGGAGTAGGCATTGTTGTAGCAGCAAAAAATTAGAAGCAGGCTTGGTGCCTGTCTCAGTGGTTAGGGTGCTGGCCACATACACTGGTTTGAGCCAACCTGGGCCTGCTAAACAAACAAACAAAAAATAGCCAGGCATTGTGGCAGGTGCCTGTAGTCCTAGCTACTTGGGAGGCTGAGGCAAAAGAATTGCTTAAGCCCAAAAGTTTGAGGTTGCTGTGATGCCACGGCACTCTAATGAGGGCAATATAGTGATATTATCTTAAAAAAAGAAAAAAAAAAAAAAAAAAAGGTGGCACCTGTGGCTCAAAGGAGTAGGATGCCGGCCCCATATGTCGGAAGTGGCAGGTTCAAACTGTAATAAGGAGCAGCCCCCTAAAAGATCCAGGTTTGTCTTAGCCTGTTTCAGCCTTGTTCCCCCGTATGTTCCCCCCAGTTAATTTCAAAGACAAGTTTCAGAATAGGACAAGGAAGTTCCCTGAGTTCCCAAGAACTCCTAGCAACAGGTGACAATGGGAAAACTTACCCCAACCCCCTAGCAATAACTAAACAATAGTGAAATAAATTACCTACATGAAGTTCCCCAGGTACTGCATCCCCCAAGTTGTCCCCATACCAAGTTTGTCCCCATGCCAGCTGCCACAATACAACCCCCTGACTCGCTGCAACCGGTGCCAGGCCCCCCCAAGCCAATTCTGTAACCCCACCCCTGGGCTAACTAACTGCTACGTTCTGCTTCTGTTTTTGCTTAGCTTGCCATGTAGCACAAAAAAGGTATAAAAGGCAACCTGCTTTTCTCTTTGGGTCTGTTTGCTCTTCTGGGTGGAGGCCCACCTGCACAGGTGTAATAAATCACCATCTGATTTATACCTGAAGTGGAGTCCGAGTCTTTCTTACAGGTGGCACATGAGTACAACAAAACCCAGCCCTGGCCAAAACTGCAAAAAAAAAAAAAAAAAAAAAAAATTAGAAATAGTCTCAAAGTCCATCAGTTAGGGGAAAAATAACTGCTGGTATGATTACTATGCTTAGATAGTATAGTAATTTTCAAATAATTGTTACTATGTTTAGATAGTATAATAATTTTCAAGTAATTATTCTAAAATAATTGTATTTAAAAAATAATTATACATATGTATATGTGGTTGGATAAATTGATGAACTTTGGAATGATAAATGTGTGCTGTGTAATAAAAACTATATTTAAAAATTACACACAGACAAAATAACGTATATTTTTTATGAGTAGATAGATACAGGTAGGCAAAAGCACAGAAAATGGTCTAAAATAATATAGTATGAACCCATAAAACAGGTTGTCCCTGGGAAGAATTGATGAAAAATAATTTTTCAGGCTGGGCACATACGTATAATCCTCTGGGAGGCTGAGGTAGGTGGATTGCTTGAGCTCACAGGTTCGAGACCAGCCCGAACAAGAGTATGACCCTGTCTCTAAAAATAGCTGGGTGTTGTGGTAGGCTCCTATAGACCCAAGCTAGTTGGGAGGCTAAGGCAAGAGAATCACTTGAGCCCAAGAGTTTGAGATTGATGTGAGCTATGGTGCTGTGGCACTCTACCAAGGGCGACAAAGCGAGAGTCTGTCTCAAATAAATAAATAATAATAATTTTTCAATTTTTTAAGAATTGAAATATTCAGGGTGGTGCCTATAGCTCAAGTGGCTGAGGCACCAGCCACATACACCAGAGCTGCCAGGTTTGAATTTGGCCTGGGCCTGCCAAACAGTGACAACTACAACAAAAAAATAACTGGGCATTGTGGAGGGCGCCTGTAGTCCTAGCTACTTGGGAGGCTGAGGCAAGAGAATCGCTTAAGCCCAGGAGTTGGAGGTTGCTGTGAGCTGTGACTCCATAGCACTCTACCCAGGACAATAGCTTGAGGTTCTGTCTAAAAAAACAAACAAACAAACAAAAAAAACCGAATTGAAATATTCAGAATTTATTCTTGAAAATTAAAAGTTAATAACTATCTGGGTGATGAACACACCTATCACTTTGAAACTGTACAAAAGCAATTCATGTAATCAAATGTTTATATCCATGTAATATTCTGAAACAACAAAAAAGTTAATAACTTCAGGAGACACTGTTAGCTGCCACCTTATAGTTCTTCCCTTCCTTCACTTTGTCCCAGTGTCTACTTCTCTCTTCTGTACTCTGATTAACCTGTTGCAGTTGCTCCCAACTCTGGCTTATTTTAAAATATTTAAAATGCCAATGCTTAGACCTCACCACAGAGTTTCTTTTTCCTTTTTGTGACAGGGACTAACTCTGCCACTTAGGCTAGACTGTAGTGGCAAAATCATAGCTCACAGCAACCACAAACTCCTGGGCTCAAGTGTTCCTCCTGCTTTAGCCTCCAAGTTTCTGGGACTATAGATGCAAGCCACCATACCCAGCTAATTAAAAAAAGTTTTTTTTTAGGTATAGGGTCTTGCTATGTAGTCCTGGCTGGTCTCAAACTCCTGGCTTCAAGTGACCCTCCCACCTCAGCCTCTCACAGTGCTGGAATTATAGGTGTGAGCCAGTGCACCTGGCCAAGATCCATATTTAATTGTTCTCTTCTTAGGAAAATTTTTCTGACAGCTTTTCCAGTGATTCTTATGTGCTACTGGAGCTGTGAACTACTAGTCCAGTGCAGTTACGGGGGTCACATTTCCCTTGCAAGTGATTGGCTATAGAAAAGGCATGTGACTCAATCACAGCCAGTGGGATGTGGAAGGAATCTCTCTGGTAGCTTCTAGGAAAGTTTTGCCCATTGATTAAAAAGTGAAACACAAGAAGAAATTTTGTCTTCTGTTGGCTTCTGTCGTGGTTAAATGTGGCACCTGAATCTTCTCCCATCATCTTCAGACCTGTTGGCTCCAACAGCCCAAAGACTGAGCTTACATGCTGAAGATGGTGGAGGGAAAGATAGAAAAAACCTGGGCTGCTGACGACGTTGTTGTGAGTCACTGAATTAACCAAGACTGAAGCTGCCCTCCCTTGAAACTTCTTGTTTCATAATGTAATAAACTGTCCTTATAGTCTAAGTCCTAATCAATACAGTAGTATTATATTAAACCATATGACATTGCTGCTATTCAGCCATTTTTGATCTACTTTTTTCACCATCACTGCTGGTCTAAAGCAGACATATCTCTGGCTTACTTTCATTACACTCAATTTCCTCATGTGCCAAGGGAAAGTTTGATACCTATTTTATTATATTTTTCTTCACCTCTCAAGGTCTATTATCAGTGTCCACAGGGATAACTGACCTAGTGTCCTAGTATGAGAATCTTAATCATTCTGGTACACTTTCATAGGTGTTCATCCAAATTTTAATCTGTGTACAATTTATTTTGTCTGCATATGGATATGTGATATCTATTAGCCAAATAATCAGTGGAGAAGATCATAGAAGATGAGGTATGCTTTGTTCTGATAAGAGGCGATTCACTACTATAACAAACAATGTTCAATTTTCTTTCTTCTTCTTATTATTTTTTTAGGCCCATGACTTCAGAACCATGCTCAATTTTAGTGATGCAATATGATAAAAGTTTCCTCTTTGCTCATGTCACACTCCCAGGCAGGCAACAGGGTTGAAGGATGGTTCTGATACACATGGTTGCGAAAAAAAAATCAACAGTTCCATCTTCTCCCAGGTCCTCTGAGTTTTCTAGTAGATCCCTGTATCTAGCTGGCAGATGATAACAAAGAGAACATCTGGCTGTATTCTATTCCTGGGCCAATGATGTTCCGACAAGTAATAAAGACCTGTAATTTATAAAATTTTATATACTTAGCCCATGAAATGTGTTTGTTCTGCTTTCATTTCAATAAAATCACTATGTTGTTATAATTATCTAATAATTTATGTTCTAATGGCAGTAGTTACATAAAGGATTAAACATATTTAATATTTACAAAGTATACTGAAATATAGCCTCACTCTGTTGCATCATCCTAGATCACAGTAACCTTAAACTCCTAGGTTCAAGCCATCCTTCTGCCTCAGCTTTCTGAGTAGCAGGGACTACAGGTGCCCTCACAACTCCTGGTAATTTTTTTTCTATTTTTAGAAGAGATGGGGTCTTGGTCTTTCTTGCTTAGGCTGGTGAACTCCTGAGCTCAAGCGACCCTCCAGCCTCATCCTCCCAGACAGCTAGATTACAGGTGTGAGTCACTGTGCCCAGCCCAAGGCACACAAAATTTAATATGGTTTCGGTTTGGCACCTGTAGCATAGTGGTTACGGTGCCAGTCACATACACCGAGGCTGGGGTGTCCACTGGCAGGTTCAAACCCGGCCTGGGCCAGCTGAACAACAATAACAACTGCAACAAATAAATAGCTAACTGTTGTGGCGGGCACCTGTGGTTCCAGTTACTCGGGAGGCTGAGGCAAGAAAATTGGCTAAGCCCAGGAGTTTGAAGCTCCTGTGAGCTCTGATGCCATAGCATTTTACCAAGGCCAACATAGTGAGACTCTGTCTCAAAAAAAAAAAAAAAAGTAAATAAAAAACAAAAACATAAAAATGGAAATCAAAGAAATTGAGAAATAAAAATTACTTAAAATATTTTAGGTCATTTTTCTTCTAGAATATTTACTTTATTAAAATTAAAAGGTAAATACATTAGTTATGGAGATTTGAAATCAAGATTATTTAAATAAAGCTGAACATTTTTATTTTTAAAACATTTAATTAATTCTATAAATTTTACCAAAACTATTCCAAATTTTAATATTCAGTGTCCATCTATTTGCTAATGTAAACAACGGACAGTGTATCACACTTTGTGCATGTTTATTATCTACATGCCTACCAATTTAAAAGAAATGTGAACTAATGTTGCCAAATTTTTTTAGCCTCCATATAGCACACATATTGCAAATCCATGCAGATTAGAATATGAAGAGTGGTAAGAAAATAGACCTTTGGGTCAACAAAAATGATATCCATTTTAGTGCATGTATCTATTACACTCATGCTGAAGAAGAATTTGACAAGTTAATTAAAATTTGTCTTTTCTCTTCCCCAATGGCATCCTCTATTCAAATCCTCCCTGTACTCAGAGCAGCAGCCAGTCTTCACACATGCAAAGCATTTAGATACAGTCAAGGAGTGCTTACCTGGGACCTATACAGTGTTAGTCTTCATAATGGCTCTTATTCAGGGTATCAGGTTATTATGTCTGCACCATGCACCAGAGCCCAAGCTGTCACTGATCCTTATATATACTTACATACATTTATTGTTTCTTGTGCATTTTTGGGAAATATCAGGCTTTCAAAGTGCATTGCTAAGGGAAGGGGCCCTTCTTGCCTGGGTCTAAGGGCCATACTGTTCACATAATTCATATAGTCCTGATGTGGCCACTGGGGGCCCAGTCCTGAGACTCTCAGAGAAGTGGGCCCTTTCATGTTCCACAAAGCTTCCTTAACTGGTGTTTACCCCAGAGGTTTTATGTCAATTTGACATAAAACAAAGATTATTTACTGAACATGCGAGAATTTTGCCTCGTGTGGTATCTGAGAAAGGATGATTAGATAGTAAGTATCTCATCTCACACAACAATGTGGTACTGAGGACATGAGTGGTATAATGCTGTGGATATACATGGCTCGCCCAGAGCACTGATCATTGAAAATGGGACACCTGCTCACTCAGACTCAGCTCCCTGACCTCCTCCTTGAACCTGACCTTCTACTCTACTATTCTTCAGTCCCCCATTCCCAGGACAAGCACTACACCGGGGGTATCTTGTCATCACATGAACTTTGTAGTCCTCAGATATCTTAACTTTTAACATCCTGCTCTAATCATAACCTCCTAATTCTCTAACTTTCTTTCTTGCCAATTTACCTTCCCTACTATCACCCTGATCTAGCAAAGGTTGAGCGTGAAGCAGTCTCTCTCCAATGTCCCTGTGCTGAGAGAGCAGCTGGAGAGAATCTCTCAACCTGGCAGACTGGAGCTCCTGCAAACTTCTGGTCACCAACAGCAACTGGGCTTTCGGTGCTGCCTGGCCACCTATTCTCCTGCATTAAGGATGGATCCAGTAAGGCTTACACAATTTGTGGGGCCACCTTTAAGAAGAATATGAAATTACAGATACAAAATTAGATACAAAACTGGATACTGATAAAAAGGAGAAATCTGAAGCACAGTAGAGTGACTACAAGTCACTGTATATTGACTGTATAGACATAATACAGTCAATATTGTGACTGTAAGTAATAATTGTTTTATTTTATGACAGAGTCTCACTTTGTCATACCCGTAGAGTGCCCTGGTGTCATAGCTTACAGCAACCTCTTAACTCTTGGGCTCAAGCGATTCTCTTGCCTCAGCCTCCTGAGTAGCTGAGACTACAGGTGCCTGCCACAACGCCCAGCTATTTCTGGGGTCTCACTCTAGCTCAGGCTGGTCTCAAACTCATGAGCTCAGGTAATCTGCCCACCTTCTGGGATTACAGGCATGAGCCACCACTCCCGGCCTTGAACGATGTATTTTAAAATATCCCAGGAGTCTGAGATCAGCTTGGGTGATATAGTGAGACACACCACAAAAAATTTAATACTTAGCCAGGCATGGTGGTGTGCACCCGTATTCCCAGCTACTCAGGAGATTGAGGCAGAAGGATCAATTGAGCCCAGGAGTTCAAAGTTATAAGTGGGGTATGATTGTGTTATGGCACTCCAGCCTGGACAACAGAGTGACACCTTGTCTCAAAAATAAATGACTGACTGACTGACTGAATGAATGAATGAATGAATAAATAAATAAATAAATAAATAAATAAAATAACTATAAGAGTAGAATTGGAATGTTTCTTTTTTTTTATGGAATGTTTCTAACACAAAGGAATTATTAATGCTTGAGTTGATAGATATTCCAATGACCCTGATTTGTTCATTATATACTGTACAGATGTATCAAAACATCACATGTACTCCATAAATATGTTTAGTGAGTATTATGTATCCATAACAATAAAAATACATAAAAATAAATAAAAATTTAAAGAAAGAAAAATATAAAATCTGCCTCAAAAAAATAAATCACAACTAACGGGAACCTTGTGAATGAAGGTCTTCTGAAATCTCTTTAGGCCATTTATCAGCAATGATTGCATAGAGATGATTCCCAATCGTGACCTGGCTTCCTCTTCTCACCAGAACTCCCAGCAACTTCTCCTACACACTGAGGTCATATTACATGCTTCTGAGATTACAACCTACAGTTCACTTGCTTGCCACCTGCCCAAACTATCAAACCTATCAAGGCCCTGTTCAACTGTTAGGAGGTGACTTCTCTGACTTTACAGGGAACATACAAGACATGAGACATAAATTCTTCTACCAAGAATTTGGCAGCTGGTTGGCTGCTACCAACCAGCAGAATTACCTGTATCCACTCCTGTTTTCTTACTTTCTATGTTTTACAGCAGCAGAAGAGGTTTCACTCTATCAATTTTTCATCTTCATATCATGAAGCTCTCTTACCAATAGTCTCCAGGTTTCACTAAAGATAGAGTTTGTTTTTGTTGTTGTTGCTCTCCTTGGGCTCTTTGGGGTGTGTTTCCAGGGTAAAATGAGTTATTCGGAAACCAGACGTCAACCCTTGCTCCCTTGTCTTCTGTAGCCTCCGTTCTCCTGTTTCTCCTACTCCCTCTGGACTTCTTTTCAGGTTCTTGGCCCTCTATCTGCCCCCTTAAATTGTAGATTTCTTCAGGCCACCATCAGATCATTTATTTCTTTAAAAATAATTAATAAAGGGCTGGGCATGGTGGCTCATGCCTATAATCCCAGCACTTTGGGAGGCTTAAGCAGGAGGATGCTCAAGCAGGAGGATGCTCCTTTACAAGGAGCTATGATGATTCCACTGCACAATAACCTGGGCAACAGAGGGAGACCCTGTTTAAAAACAAAAAATATTGGGCCAGGCACAGTGGCTGATGCCTGTAGTCCCAGCTACTCGGGAGGCTGAGGCAAGAAGATCACTTGAGCCCAAGAGTTTGAAGTTGCTGTGAACTATGACACTACGATACTCTACTGAGGGTGACAGTGAAACTCAGTCTCAATAAATAAATAAATAAATAAATAAGCCTGGACTATGTTCCGGGATTTTTGCAGGCATGGCGAATATGAAGTGAGCAAGATAGACCCTGTTTCTGCCTCACCATAAGGACACATGGGAGAAAGAACCATCCATGTATGGCATAATGGGGAGAGATCAGACTAGGCTGCTTGAATCAAGACGGGGAGGACGAATCACCAGGTGAATCTGAGGGAAAAAGTGGGTCAAGTATCAGACTCAGAGTGGGCAAAGAATATTCTATATCTGGCAAACTAAAAGAGGAGGGTCGACGGGGCAGCACCTGTGGCTCAAAGGAGTAGGGCGCCGGCCCCATATGCCGGAGGTGGCGGGTTCAAAGCCAGCCTGGGCCAAAAACTGTGAAACAAAAACAAAAACAAAAAACCGAGGAGGGCCGACAACACGGGAAGGAAGGTGAGAAATAAAAGGTAGACAAACCTGAGAAGGCAGGGGTTTGTCATCACTGTTGAGAATTTGGACTGTGTTCTAAGGGCTACAGGAAGCCTCAGAAACTACCAAAACTTCCTAACATCTCTACTCTACCCTTTCCCTTGACTAACTCATGCTCCAAAGGGCAGTCAAGGTGATTTTCTTTCTTTTTTTTTTTTTTTTTTTGAGACAGAGTCTCACTATGTCACCTTTTGTAGAGCACTGTTGTGTCACAGCTCACAGCAACCCCCAACTCTAGGGCTTAAGTGATTCTCTTGTCTAAGCCTCCCGAGGAGCTGGGACTACAGGTGCCCACCACAACACCTGGCTATTTTTGGTTGCAGTTGTCATTGTTGTTCAGCAGGCCCAGGCTGGATTTGAACCCGCCAGCCTTGGTATATGTGGCTGGTGCCCTACCCACTGAGCTACAGGCACTGCTCTAGCCAAGGTGATCTTGAAATGTAAATCACATAGTGTCAATTTCTTGCTTGAAACCTTCTGGAGTCTTTCTTCTCTCCTCCTTCTCTTCCTCCTTCTTCTCTCTCTCTTTCTCTCTCCCTCCCTTCCTCCCTCCCTTCCTTCCTTCCTTCCTTTTTTTTTTTATTAAATCATAGCTGTGTACATTGATATGGTCATGGGGCATCATACACTAGTTTCATAGACCGTTTGACACATTTTCATCCCACTGGCCAGCCTTCCTGGCATTCTCCAAGTTATTGTGCCAAGACATGTACATTCCACATCTACCAAATTTCACATATACCCTTGTAAGATGCTCCGCAGGTGCATCCACCAATCCCCCTCCCTCCACCCCCTCCTTCCCTTTCTTCCTTCCTTCCTTTTAGACAGTCTCACTCTGTAGCCCTGGCTAGAGTACTATGGCATCACAGCTCACAGCAACCTCTAACTCCTGGGCTCAAGTGATTCTCTTGCCTCAGCCTGCTGAGTAGTTGGGACTACAACTGCCCCCACCACGCCCAGCTAGTTTTTTCTATTTTTAGTGGAAATAGGGTCTCTCTCTCTCTCTTGTTCAGGCTGGTCTCAAACTCCTGAGTTCAAGTGCTTCTGGAATCTTTCTTTCCTCCAATGGATTAAAGTCCTGACTCCTTACCCAGCTCATAAGACCTGCATGACCTGCTCACACCACCTCGACCAAGTTCCCCTTTTACGTGACTTCTTCAGTTTTTCTCAGATAGATTCTCTGCTGTCTCTGGACCTCCAGACAAGGTGTCCATCCTGCCAAAAACCCTCTTCTTTCCTCTCTACTTATATATCCTGGGCATTACATCTTCTGGGACGCCTCCCCTGTTGTACCTTAAGTCTGTATTGAGTACTCTTCCCATGAGCTCTTGTTAACACCCTGACTTTCTCTCACAGTGTCAAGTATGTAAGACTCCAGCAAGTGACTGATGCTACCACTGCATGAGCTCCAAGAACACATGAACTTTGTGTATTTATTCATCTGTATACCTCTAGCATGCAGCACCTAATACAACCTTAGTCAGTATTTGTTGAATAAATAGGCAATGAAAAAAGAAAATATGGGGTATGTTCAACGTATTCTATGGTCACTTGTAGCTCTAAAAAAGAAAAAAAAGGGAAGCGCCTGTGGCTCAGTGAGTAGGGTGCCAGCCCCATATACCAAGGGTGGCAGGTTCAAACCTGGCCCCGGCCAAACTGCAACAACAACAAAAAATAGCTGGGTGTTGTGGCAGGCGCCTGTGGTCCCAGCTGAGGCTGAGGCAAGAGGATCGCCTAAACCCAGGAGTTGGAGGTTGCTGTGACACCACAGCACTCTACCCAGGGCAACAAAGTGAGACTCTTTCGCTAAAAAAAAAAAAGAAAAAAAAAATTATGATTCTTTGTATGTCCTATCTGATGCAGGTAGCTTAAGAACAGTTTAACAGTTTATGTCTAAAAACACAGCAGAATGGTCCAGGGTAGTGGCTCATACCTTTAATCCCAACATTTTGGGAGGCTAAGAATTCCACACCAGCTTGGGCAACATATTGAGACCCATCCCTACAAAAACTTTAAAAAAAGGAAGGAAGGAAAGAAGGAAGGAAGGAAGGAAGGAAGAAAGGAAGGAAGGAAGGAAGGAAACGAAGGATGGGTGTGTGGGGTGGTGTCATGCACCTGTAGTCCCAGCTACTTGGGAGGCTGAGGCAGGAAGTTTTCTTGAGTCCAGGAGTGGCTATATCCACAGCACTGCACTCCAGCCTAAAGATAGTGAGATCTTGTTTCTCTCTCTCTCTCTCTCTTTTTTTAAAGTAGTAGAACTCAAATTTCTATATTTCCATTATTTGAATTCCTGTTTGTATTAAATTGTGGAAACTACTGAATTAGATTTTTCCTTTTTTTCTCAGGTCCTTTAAGGACCTTTTTACAAGGTCCTTAAACTACCAAAAGAGTGACTAAGCGCATTTTCTCAACTTTTCTTTACATACATTCTGTCTCATCCATTTTCTGTACAAAGAATTTTTTCCTTCTCCCAGGAAATTACTTCTAGATTGGGTGGTTCCTTACATTATTCCCATTGTTTAATTCAATTTAGCAGTTCAACTCCTTTTTTTTTTTTTTTGAGACAGTCTCACTATGTCACCCAGGTTAGAGTGCTATGGTGTCACAGCTCACAGCAACCTCCAACTCTTGGGCTTTAACGATTCTCTTGCCTCAGCCTCCCAAGTAGCTGGAACTACAGACACCTGCCACAATGCCTGACTATTTTTTGGTTGTAGTAGTCATTGTTGTTTAGCAGGCCCAGGCCAGGTTCGAACCTGCCAGCTCCGGTGTATGTGGCTGGTGCCCTAGCCGCTGATCTACAGGCAGCAAACCAGTTCAACTCATTTATTTTTTTAGAGACAGAGTCTCACTTTGTTGCCCTTGGTAGAGTGCCAAGGTGTCACAGTTCATAGCAACCTTCAGCTTTTGGGCTTAGACGATTCTCTTGCCTCAGCCTCCCAAGTAGCTGGGACTACAGGTGCTCACCACAACACCTGGCTATTTTTTTGTTGCAGTTTGGCTGGGGCCAGGTTCAAACCTGCCACCCTCAGTATATGGGGCTGGTGTCCTGCTCACTGAGTCACAGGCGCCACCCAAGTATTATAATTTTTTTTTTTTTTTTTTGGTAGAGATGGAGTCTCACTTTGTTGCCCTCGGTAGAGTGCCAAGGCATCACAGTTCATAGCAACCTCCAGCTTTTGGGCTTAGGCAATTCTCTTGCGTCAGCCTCCCAAGTAGCTGGGACTACAGGCGCCTGCCACAACACCCAACTACTTTTTTGTTGCAGTTTGGCCAGGGCTGGATTCAAACCTGTAACCCTTGGTATATGGGGCTGGTGCCCTACTCACTGAGCCACAGGCGCTGCCCATCAACTCATTTATTGAGAGTTAATCCTGTGCTATGTTCAGTCTTGGGCATACATACAAGAGTAAGATACAGTCCTTTTACCTTGAGAAGTCTTCTGTCTAATGGTAGAAAAAGACTCTTACACAACTTTGTTATTTATCTATTTATGAGACAGAGTCTTACTGTCACCCAGGCTGGAGTAAGTGGTGTGATCAAAGCTCGCTGTAGGGCGAATATTTTATGAGGAGGACCCCCTGAGCAATTGAAGCAGCTTCAAAAATACACTACTGGGACCTGATCAAACTAAAAAGCTTCTGCACAGCCAAGAACACAGTAAGTAAAGCAAGCAGACAGCCCTCAGAATGGAATAAGATATTTGCAGGTTATGTCTCCGACAAAGGTTTAATAACCAGAATCCACAGAGAACTCAAACGTATTAGCAAGAAAAGAACAAGTGATCCCATCCCAGGCTGGGCAAGGGACTTGAAGAGAAACTTCTCTGAAGAAGACAGGTGCACGGCCTACAGACATATGAAAAAATGCTCATCATCATCAGAGAAATGCAAATCAAAACTACTTTGAGATATCA
>CAUYPK010017097.1:0-11558 GCA_963574355.1 Loris lydekkerianus
TGGGAGTAAGATTTGAGGTTGTAAACAACTAAGTTAGTGTAATTTGGCTTCATATATGTAATGTGAGGTATTAATGTTAATTCCTATATTAAAGCAAAAATTGTTAACAGCAAGTTGACAACAGAATCAAGTACAGGTGAGGGTTTTCTTTTTATTTCATTTTTTTAAAACACTCTCTGGGTTTTAAGTTATTTGAAAAAACTGGTGCGGGTGTTGGGGGTGACTACATGACCTGCTTGCACATGCACATTTACCAGCCCAGTGGACCCTAGATTTACACATTAAATTTATCCATCCATTGATTTGTAAAAAAAAAAAAAAAAAATAGCCGGGCATTGTGGTGGGCGCCTGTAGTCTCAGCTACTCGGGAGGCTGAGGCAAGAGAATCGCCTAAGCCCAGGAGTTGGAGGTTGCTGTGAGCTGTGTAACGCCACAGCACTCTATTGAGGGTGATAAAATGAGACTCTGTCTCTACAAAAAACAAATTTTTTTTGTTTAAGACTTCCTAAAAATAGTGGGGTGGAGTCTTGGTGTGTGCCACACATTCTGGGGGCAAGACACGATTGTAAGAGGGACTCTACCTAACAAATGCAATCATTGCACCCGCAATGAATCCCCAATAATTAAAAAAAATAATAATAACGGAGAGGGTGCCTGGAAGGCTATGTTAACCAGTGTGATGAAAATGTGTCGACCGGTCTATGAAACCAGTGTATGGTGCCCCACGATCACATTAATGTACACAGCTATGATTTAATTAAAAAAAAAAAAAAAGAATTCCTAAAAATGGCTTGGCGCCTGGGGCTCAAACGGCTAAGGCGTCAGCCACATACACCTGAGCTGGCGGGTTCGAATCCAGCCGGGCCCACCAAACAACAATGACGGCTGCAACAAAAAAAAAAAAAAAACCAGCTCCGCGTTGTGGCGGGCGCCTGTAGTCCCAGCTACTTGAGAGGCGGAGGCAGGAGACTGCCTTGAGCCCAGGAGTTGGAGGTTGCTGTGAGCTGTGATGCCACTGCACTCTACCCAGGGTGACAGCTTTAGGCTCTGTCTCAAAGAAAAAAAAAAAAAAAATTCCTAAAAATATACTTTATCATTTCTTTAGATATTTGTTGCATTTGGGATGATTTCTTTATATCCCACTTCCAATTCATTAATTTATTTTTAGCAATATCTAATAGACTCTGTAATTTGTCCATTAAGTATTTTTCACAATGAGTTTTTTTTTTTTTTTTTTTTAAGACAGAGTCTTACTCTGTCACCCTGGGTAGAATGTCTTGGCATCAGTCTAGCTCACAGCAATCTCAAACTCTTGGGCTCAAGTGATCCTCTTGCCTTGGCCTCTGAGTAGCTAGGACCATAGGTACCTGCCACAACTGGCTAATTTTTCTGGGTTGTTTTTTTTTTTTTTTTTAATTTTTGAGACAGAGTCTCACTTTGTCACCCTGGATAGAGTGCTGTGGTGTCATAACTCACAGCAACCTCAAACTCTTGGGCTTCAGCGATTCTCTTGCCTCAGCCTCCCAAGTAGCTGAGACTACAGGTGCCCACCACAATGGACAGGTTAGTGTTAGGGTTAGCCTAACCCTAACCTGGCTGCTTTTAGACACAAGGTCTTGCTCTGGACCCTAATCAATTTCTTTCTTTCTTTTTCTTTCTTTCTTTCTTTCTTTCTTTCTTTCTTTCTTTCTTTCTTTCTTTCTTTCTTTCTTTCTTTCTTTCTTTCCTCTCTCACTCTCTCTCTCTCCCCCCCTCTTTCTCTCTTTCTTTCTTTCTCTTTTCTTCTTTTTCTTTATTTTTATATTATTTATTTATTTATTTATTTTGAGACAGTCTCATTTTGTCCCTCTTGGTAGAATGCAGTGGACTCATAGCTCACAGCAACCTCAAACTCTTGGGCTCTAGTGATTCTCTTGCCTCAGCCTCCCTTGCCTCAGCTCACGAGTTTGAGACCCGCCTGAGCGAGAGCAAGACCTCATCTCTAAGAATAGCCGGGCATTGTGGCAGGTGCCTGTAGTCCCAGCTACTTGGGAGGCTGAGGCAAGAGAATTGTTTAGAGCCCAAGAGTTTGAGGTTGCTGTGAGCTATGACACTATGGCACTTTACCAAGGGCGACAAGTGTAGGTGTGGGCCACATGCCCAGCTACTTTTAGAGATGAGGTCTGGCTCTGGCTTAGGCTGGTCTTGAACCTGTGAGCTCAGGCAATCCACCCGCATTGGCCTCCCAAGTGCAGGTGTGAGCCTAGCCACCATGCCCAATGTCTATATTTTTTGTTTCTAAAATTTCGAATTGGTTCTTTTACCACTTTGATACTTTTCAATATAGTGTCCTGGTTCTGCCCTGAGGTATCTATACCTTACACGTTTTAAAGACACTGATTTTCTTGAATTTTGGGGGTGCCTGTTTTTCTGCTTGTCGTTGCTTGGCTATCCTTTTGTAATCTTTCTCTTAGCAACTATTTCTTTGTGATTTGCAGTTTTTCACTTTGAGCTCATATGCAGCAGGATTGTTTCCCAAGAGTTGCATGTGCCAAGGATTTTAAAGTCATTTCTAATAGGTTATTTTCACAATTTGCTATTGTGACAATTTTTTTTTTTTTTTTTTTTTTTGAGACAGGGTCTCTAGCTGTTGCCCTGGGTAGAGTGCCGTGGCGTCATAGCTCGCGTCAACCTCCAACTTGTGGGCTCAAGCAATCTTTTTGCTTTTCTATTTTAGTAGAGACAGGTTTTTGCTTCTGCTCAGGCTGGTCTCAAACTTGTGAGCTCAAGCAATCCATCTGCCTTGGCCACCCAGTATTGTCAAGATCTTGCAAATTGCATAATTATGGTAGAGTTTTTATGTGAGACTTTAAGTTAAAGATTTCTGCATCAGATGCAAAATTTTGTGTGTGTGTGAATGATGTCTGCCTAAGAACACATGAATAAATTAGTTCTTTATATCCTTTGGTGTTGTGTAGGCACAGAATTAGTAAAATGGAGTTCATGGTTTCAAAATCTGTCTCATTTTTCTCAGGGCTGTTTCAGCTCCATATTTGAATTTTATTTCAAAGCAGTAAAGATTGAGCTCTTATTTCCATTCTTTTATTTTGTTGTAAAAAAGTAGAGTTTGTTGTTTTAAATTAAATCAACAGTTCAATACTTAGCTACTTTTATTATGGGTTCTCTATTAGCTGTTGCTCTTTTCTTCCCTGAGATGGAAAGCAAGAATAGACTTCTTGTCTATAATTTACAGACTTGATGGAATGCACTGGGAATTATCCTTGTGAAACCATAATGATTCACTGCTTGTTGGGGAATTGGAAACAATTGATTCACGTTCTGCCCCAGGAGACATTGCTTCCCTCTGCTAAGGATGCTTTATAGGGTTTGGTTTGGGTTTACTCTCTGTTGCCCACTTTTTTTTTTTTATTTACTTATTTTTATTTTTTGAGACAGAGGCTCACTCTGTTGCCTCAGTTAGGTGCAGTGATGTCATCATAGCTCACTGCAACTTCAAATCTTGGGTTCGAGTGATCCTCCTGAGAAGCTAGAACTACAGGTGCACACCACCATGCCTTTTTTTTTGTAGTTACAGGACCTCACTCATGCTTGGGTTGGTCTTTAACTCCTGGCTTCAAGTGATCTTCCCAGCTTGGCCTTTCAGAGTGCTAGCATTATAGGCATTAGCCACCATGCCCAGCCTGTTGTCTGCTTTTTTTTTTTTTTTTGTTAAGAGACAGAGTTTCACTTTGTCACCCTCGGTAGAGTGCTGTGGCATCACAGCTCACAGCAACCTCAACTCCTGGGCTTAGGCGATTCTCCTCCTCAGCCTCCCGAGTAGCTGGGACTACAGGTGCCCACCACAATGCCCAGCTATTTTTTATTGCAGTTTGGCCAGGGCTGGGTCTGAACCCACCACCCTGGGCACATGGGGCTGGCACCCTACCCACTGAGCCATAGGAGCCTCCATGTTGTCTGCTTTTAAACTCCTTGGATGCATGGAAGTTTTCCTCAGCTCTGGCAGGTGAAGCTTTAATATAGAACTACATATATTTCCATATCTTTTACTCAAATGTTACCCTCAACAGACTAGACTTTCCAGACAAATGGCAGATTTCTCTGTTATTAGAGAATATATTTGAGACCTATACTGTCCAATAAGTAGGGCACTAGCCACATATGACCCTTGAGCACTCGAAATGTGGTCAGTTGGTATTGAAATGCACTACAGAGCAAAATACATAGTGAGTATTAAAAAAATGTAAAATATATCATTAATAATTGTTATACTGATTGCATGTTAAAAAATATTTTGAAGGCTCGGCACCTGTGGCTCAAGAGGCTAAGGCATCAGCCACATACACCTGAGCTGGCGAGTTTGAATCCAGCCCGGGACCGCCAAACAACAATGACGGTTGCAACCAAAAAATAGCCGGGCATTGTAGTGGGCGCCTATAGTCCCAGCTACTTGGGAGGCAGAGGCAGGAGAATCCCTTGAGCCCAGGAGTTGGAGATTGCTGTGAGCTGTGATGTCACAACACTCTACTCAGGGTGACAGCTTGAGGCTCTGTGTCAAAACAAACAAACAAACAAACAAAAAATATATATATATTGAATATATGGGCAGTGCCTGTGGCTCAGTGGGTAGGATGCTAGCCCCATATCAGAGGGTGGCGGGTTTGAACCTGGCCCCAGCCAAACTGCAACAAAAAAATAGCTGGGCGTTGTGGCGGGCTCTTGTAGTCCCAGCTACTTGGGAGGCTGAGGCAAGAGAATCGCCTAAGCCCAGGAGTTGGAGGTTGCTGTGAGCTTTGTGACACTGTGGCACTCTACTAAGGGCGATAAAGTAAGACTCTGTCTCTACAGAAAAAAAAAATTTTTTTTTGAATATATATTGGGTTAAATGAATTACTGTATATTATTAATTTCACCTATTTCTTTTTACTTTTATGTAAATGTGGCTACAAGAAAATTTAAAATTACTTGCGTGGCCCACTTTATATTTCTATGGGACAGCACTGTTATAGACAATCCTACTTTTCTGTCATTTCCTATCCGTCTATTCACCATTTTTTTTTTTTTTAACAATGTCATGATTTTTGGTATGTTGTATTTTTGGGATTGATGCTATGCTACTGTAAGCCAGGGGCAAACATAAAAGGGATTACATCTCACGTGGGTAAAGTTCAAAAGTTAGCAGTTAAGATACAAAAATGGATATGGGCTCGGTGCCTGTAGCTCAAGCAGCTAAAGCGCCTGCCACATACACCAGAGCTGGAGGGTTTGAATCCAACCCAGGCCTGCCAAACAGCAATGACAACTACAGCCAAGAAAAAAAAAGCCAGGCGTTCTGGCAGGCACCTGTAGTCCCAGCTACTTGGGAGGCTGAGGCAAGAGAATTGTGTAAGCCCAGGAGATGGAGGTTGCTGTAAGCTGTGATGCTACGGCACTCTACCCAGGGCGACAGCTTGAGGCTCTGTCTCAAAAAAAGAAAATGGATATGATAGGCTGGGTGCTGTGGCTCACGCCTGTAATCCTAGCCATCTGGAAGGCCGATGCGGGTGGATTGCTTAAACTCATGAGTTCAAGACCAGCCTGAGCAAAAGCGGGACCCCAGTCTCTGCCAAAAATAGAAAAACTAAGGCAAGAGGATTGCTTGAGCCCAAGAGTTTGAGGTTGCTATGAGCTATGACACTACAACACTCTACCCAGGGTGACAGTTTGAGACTCTGTTTTAAAAAAAAGAAAGAAAGAAAAAATAGATATAAAAATCAACCTTGGAAATCCTTTAGGAAGGCTTGAAGCTGTCACAATCTTTTATAAATTCCCACTCAGTTTCTCCTTTGGTATGAGAGCAGATAACTATTTCTTCGGGCAGTAGGTGAAGTATTTTGGTTTGTTTGGTACAGCAGTATCGTAGCAAAATACAAATCTTAAATTCAGAATCATCTCAGCCTGGAGAGGTTCCTGCGTATGAGAAACAGAAGGTTCCTGCAGGTGCCTCAGGTTTACAATTCTTGCTCACTTGCTGCATACACTCGCTACCTACCATTCAAGGGGGGACTTACCTGCTTCTTCCTGTCACTCTGTGCTTGCTAAGTTCTGATAGTTAAATTAGCATGTGAAGATCTCTCCCTTCTCCCACTTTAATATCCTATGGATCTATGATTCTAGAAGTATCATTAAAAGCCATAAATGAGGCTGGCTCGGTGGCTAACGCCTGTAATCCTAGGACTCTGGAAAGCCAAGGCAGTTGGATTGCTTGAGCTCAGGAGTTCGAGACCAGCCTGAGCCAGAGCAAGACCCCATCTCTAAAAATTAGCCATGCTCATGCTTTGTAATCCCAGCTACTTGGGAAGGTGAGGCAAGAGGATTGCTTGATCCCAAGAGTTTGAGGTTGCTGTGAGCTATCATGCCACTGCACTCTACCAAGGGCGACGAGGTGAGACTGTCTCAAAGAAAATGTTTTTAATTTACTATTCTAATTTTATCTTCAAATAAATAAAAATCCTAAAGAGGGAATGTAAGGATGGTCAGTCTTTATAGTAAAATAATAGAAAAATTATAAACTCATAGTTTTTTCAGTAATTACTAAAATCAATCTCTCTCTGTCTGCTTTTTTCCCTCTTTCTCTTGCTACGAGTGCCAGCCCCCCTGTGGATTTATGTTTTAACAAACCACTCAGGAGCCCAGCAGATCAAAAGGGAATGTAAATTCTTTCTTGTCTTTCAGAATTTGTTCCTTTAGCCGCAAGTGGTTCCTGATTATCCAAACAAACAATGAAATATGGACAACAGGCCTCACAATGAAAAACACCTGGAAAAAAGTCAGTCTTCAACTTTGCTAGAGGAAAGAAAAGAGACAGCATTCACTTTTACTGTACCCTGCAGATTTGGCTGCAATTACCTTTTTCCCCCTCTCCCTTAAATTCAGCAACTGCTTGACCTCAACAACAGGCGTTGTTTTTTTTCCTTTGGGATGCCACGCACCCTTGCTCTCTCTTTTTATCCCTCTTTCCCTTTCTCACTCCCACTCGATTTTGTTGTTGTGGTTGTTTGTTTGTTTGGGGTTTTTTAGAGACAGAGTCTCACTTTGATGCTCTTGGTAGTGATATGGCATCATAGCTCACAGCAACCTCAAACTCTTGGGTTCAAGTGATCCTCTTGCCTCAGCCTCACAAGTACCTGGGACTAGAGGTGCACATTCCAATGACTGGCTAATTTTTCTATTTTTAGAGTGACAGGGGTCTTGCTCTTTCTCAGGCTGGTCTTGAACTCCTAGGCTCAAGCAATCCACCCACCTTGGCCTCCCAGAGTGCTAGGATTACAGGTGTGAGCCACCACACCCAGCCGTCCCACTGGTTTTAAGATAAAATAAAGTCTATATTTTGTATCCTAATCTTAGTCTCAAGATGTTTTTTCTTATCCCAGGTGCACTATCTATTGAGCTTTCCACCCTATCAGGGAAAACACTGAAACCTCTTTGAACATAAAGATCAGTGGTGTGTTGGAGCTGGCTTGTACCGATTTGAGAGGACTGATTGATTGTTACATTTTCAGATATTTTGCATCGTGGGGTGGGAATATTTATACCTTGGAAATCAGTAAACACCACAAATCAGTACTCCCAAGAGCCAGTTGTTAAAAATTTACCAGCACACTACTGACGAGGACTGTGTTGTATCTTTTTCTGCCCCCCAATTATCTAACGGTCCTAAATTCAATGGGCAAGGGCTTATTAGTGTATTTACACATATTTAATAAGTTCTTTTTTTTTTTTTTTTTGCAGTTTTTGGCCGGGGCTAGGTGTGAACCCACCACCTCCAGTATTTGGGGCCTTACTCCTTTGAGCCACAGGCGCTGCCTAAGTTCTTTTTTTTTTTTTTTGAGATAGAGTCTCAAGCTGTTGCCCTGGGTAGAGTGCTGTGAAATCACAGCTCACAGCAACCTCAGACTCTTGGGCTTAAGTAATTCTCTTGCCTCGGCCTCCAAAGTAGCTGGGACTACAGGCGTCCACCACATCCGGCTTTTGTTGTTGTTGTCATTATTGTTTTAGCTGGCCCGGGCAGGGTTCAAACCCTCCAGCCTCGGTGTATGTGGCCGGCATCCTACCCACTGAGGCGCCACCATTTAATAAGGTTTTATCACGGGCAAGAAGCTGTGCTGGCACTTTTTAGGATACAATTACAAAGAATTATTTAAAGAGAAGGATACTCTGAATTTTGTGGGATAAGAGACCAAAAAAGTTACAATACAAGGTGGCGCCTGTAGCTCAGTGGGTAGGGCACCGGCCACATACACCAGGGCAGGTGGGTTTGAACCCTGCCTTGGCCAGCTAAACAACAATGACAACTGCAACCAAAAAATAGCCAGGCGTGTGGTGGGCACCTGTAGTCACAGCTATTTGGGAGGCTGAGGCAAGAGAATCACTTGAGCCCAAGAGTTTGAGGTTGCTATAAGGTGTGACTCCACGGCACTCTACCCAGGGCAACAGCTTGAGACTCTATCTCAAAAAAAAAAAAAATTACAATACAAATATGGCAGCTATGGAGCTATGGAAGTGCAACACTCAGATCTACCTTTTTTTTTGAGACAGAGTCTCACTATGTTGCCCTTGGTAGAGTGCCATAGTGTCATAGCTCACAGCAACCTCCACCTCCTGACCCATATACGTTTTAGCTCACAGCAACCTAACAGCAACCTCTAACTCCTGGCCTGGCTAGGTTTTGGAGATGGGGTCTCACTCTGGCTCAGGCTGGTCTCCAACTCCTGACCTGGAGGAATCCACCTGTCTCGCCCTTCCAGAGTGCTAGTATTACAGGCGTGAGCCACCACACCTGCCCCATCTACCTTTAAAGAAAGATTTGCCATTTAGCTACATGAAATGTAGTTAGTTGACAGCCTCCTGTCAATGCCTTTAGGATTCACCTCAGCTTTTTAAAACGCTGGACTGTATACTTTATTTTTTGTATTAGATCATAACTGTGTACATTACTACATTTATGGGGTACAATGTGTTGATTTTATATGCAATTTGGAAAGTTTACATCAAACTGGTTAACATATCATTCACCTCACTTATTCAATTGTTGTGTTTAGACATTTATACTCTATTATTAATATATTTGACATGTATGCTTGCAATATGCACAGAAGGTGAGGTCCACTGATTACCTTCCCTTGACCTGCCCCCCCCCCCGCCCTCCTCTTCTCTCCTTCTTTCTGGGCTATAATTGTGTTTTATTTTTCACATGAAAGTATGGGTGATTATATATTGATTTCATAATAGTATTGAATACATTGGGTATTTTTTTTCCATTCTTGAGATCCTTTACTAAGAAGAATATGATCCAGCTCCATCCATGTAAACATAAAAGAGGTAAAGTCTCCATCTTTTTTATGGCTGCATAATAGTCTATGGTATATATATATCACAATTTGTTAATCCATTCATGGGTCGATGGGCATTGGGCTGCTTCCATGGCTTGGCAATTATGAATTGGGCTGCAGTAAACATTCTTGTGCAAATGTCTTTGTTGTAAAGTGATTTTTGGTCATCTGGGTATATACCTAGTAGAAGAATTGCAGGATCGAATGGCAGGTCTACTTTTAGTTTTCTACGTGTTCTCTAAACTTCTTTCCAGAAGGGAGGTATTAGTTTGCTTTCCCACCAGCAGTGCAGAAGTGTTCCCTTTGCTCTGCATCCACGCCAACATCCGTAGTTTGGGGATTTTGTGATGTGGGCTAATCTTACTGGAGTTAGATGATATCTCAAAGTAGTTTTGATTTGCATTAATTTGATGATTAAAGATGATGAGCATTTTTTCATGTGTCTGTAGGCCATGCACCTGTTTTCTGCAGAGAAGCTTCTGTTCAAGTCTCTTGCTCACAATGAAATGGGATCACTAGTTCTTTTCTTATTAATAAGTTTGAGTTCTCTGTGGATTCTGGTTATCAAACCTTTGTCAGAAACATAACCTGCAAATATCTTCTCCCATTCTTAGGGCTATCTGCTTGCTTTACTTACTGTGTTCTTGGCTGTGCAGAAGCTTTTTAGTTTGATCAGATCCCAGTAATGTATTTCTGATGTTGCTTCAATTGCCCAGGAGGTCCTTCTTATAAATTATTCTCCCAGGTCAATTTCTTCAAGTGTTTCCCCGTACTCTCTCCCAGAATGTTTATAGTTTAAATCTTTTTTAAATATTAAGTTTAAATCTTTTATCCAGTGAGAGTCAATTTTTGTTAATCGTGAAAGGTGTGGGTCCAGTTTCTATAAGTCGCCAATTCACCCAGCACCATTTGTTAAATAGGGACTCTTTCCCCCAATTTACATTTTTGATAGGCTTATCAAAGATCAAATGATGATAAGTAGCTGGGTTCACCTTTTTGTTCTCTATTCTGTTCCATACATCTACCTCTCTACTTTTGTGCCAGTACCATGCTGTTTTGATCACTATAGATTTATAGTACAGCCTGAAGTCTGGAACGTGATTCCTCTTGATTTGTTTTTGTTTCTGAGTAATATCTTGGCTATTTGAGGTTTTTTTCTGATTCCATATAAAACTAAGTACTATTTTTTCCAAATCTTTAAAGTATGACAGTGGTGCTTTAATAGGGATTGCATTAAATCTGTATATTGCTTTGGGTAGTATGGCCTTTTTTTTTGAGACAGAGTCTTCTTTGTTTCCCTCAAAGTACGAAGGTCACTTGCTCTTGGTAGTATGGACATTTTAACAATGTTGATTCTTCCCAGCTATGAGCATGGTATTATATTTTTCCATTTGTTAACATCTTCAGCTATTTCTTTGATCTCAGAGTTTCATAGTTCTCTTTATAGAGATCTTTCACATCTTTTGTTAGGTAAATTCCCAAATATTTCATCTTCTTTGGTACTACTGTAAAAGGAATAGAGTCCTTGACTGTTTTTGGTACATATAAAAGCTACCGATTTGTGAGTATTGATTTTGTATCCTGAGATGCTGCTGTATTCCTTGATCACTTCTAAGAGTTTTGTAGTTGAGTCCCTATGGTTTTCCAGGTATAAGATCATATCATCTGTGAAGAATAGGGGTTTGATCTCCTCTGACCCTATTTGGATACCCATGATTGCCTTCTCTTGCCTGATTGTTATGGCTAGGACTTCCATTACAATGTTAAAAAGCAGTGGAAACAATGGGCATCCTTGCCTGGTACCTGATCTGAGTGGAAATGTTTTCAGTTTTACTCCATTTGATATGATATTGGCTGTGAGTTTGCTGTAGATGGCCTCTATCAGTTTAAGAAATATCCCTTCTATACCTATTTTCTATTTATTTATTTATTTTAATTAAATCATAGCTGTGTACATTGATATGATCATGGGGCATCGGACACTAGTTTCACAGACCGGTTGACACATTTACATCACACTGGTTAACATAGCCTTCCTAGCAATTTCACAGTTATTGTGTTAAGACATTTACATTCTACATTTACTAAGTTTCACATATACCCTTGTAAGATGCACTGCAGGTGTGATCCCACAGGATGCTGCCATTGCTGCCGCTGTTGGGGAGGACAGACCACTAGGTAGAAGGGATT
>CAUYPK010017098.1:0-13218 GCA_963574355.1 Loris lydekkerianus
CTATTTCTTTTCTTAGAGTTTCATAGTTCTCTTTGTAGAGATCTTTCACGTCCTTTGTTAGGTATACTCCCAAATATTTCATCTTCTTTGGCACTACTGTGAAAGGAATAGAGTCTTTGACTGTTTGTTCGGCTTGGTTGTGGTTTGTATATATAAAGGCTACAGAATTATGGGTGTTGATTTTGTAGCCTTAGACATTGCTACATTCCTTGATCACTTCTAAAAGTTTTGTAGTAGAATGTCTAGTGTTTTTCAGATATACAATCATATCATCTGCAAAGAGTGAAAGTTTGATCTCTTCTGACCCTATGTGGATACCCTTGATCACCTTTTCTTCCCTAATTGCAAAGGCTAAAACTTTCGTTTTAATGTTAAAGAGCAATGGAGACAATGGGCAACCTTACCTGGTTCCTTATCTAAGTGGAAATGATTTCAATTTAACTCTATTCAATACTATATTGGCTGTGGGTTTGCTGTAGATGACCTCTATTACTTTAAGAAATGTTCTTTCTATACCAATTTTCTTAAGTGTTCTGATCATGAAGGGATGCTGGATATTATCAAAAGCTTTTTCTGCATCAATTGATAGAATCATATGATCCTTACTTTTAAGTTTGTTTATGTGGTGAATTACACTTATAGATTTACATATATTGAACCAGCCTTGAGACCCTGGGATAAATCTGACTTGGTCCTGGTGTATAATTTTTTTGATGTGTTGTTGGATTTTGTTTGTTAGAATCTTATTGAGTATTTTAGCATCTATATTCATTAGTGATATTGGTCTGTAATTTTCTTTTTTTGTTGTGTCTTTCCCTGGTTTGGGGATCAAGGTGATGTTTGTTTCATAGAATGTGTTGGGTAATATTCCTTCTTTTTCTATATTTTGGAAGAGGTTTAGTAATATAGGTACTAGTTCTTTTTTAAATGCTTGGTAGAATTCTGAAGTAAAATTATCTGGTCCTGGGATTTTCTTTTTAGGGTGATTTTGTATAGTTGATGCTATTTCAGAACTTGATATAGGCCTGTTCAACATTTCCACTTCTTTCTGGCTAAGTCTTTGTAGGTGGCATGCTTCCAGGTATTGATTGATTTCTTTCAGATTTTCATATTTGTGAGAGTAGAGTTTCTTCTAGCATTCATTAAGGATCTTTTAAATTTCTGAGGGGTCTGTTGTTATTTCATCATTACCATTTCTGATTGATGAAATTAGAGATTTTACTCTTTTTTTCCTGGTTAGGTTGGCCAGTGGTTTATCAATTTTATTGATCTTTTTAAAAAACCTACTTTTGGATTTATTGATCTGTTGTATAATTCTTTTGTTTTCAATTTCATTTAATTCTGCTCTGATTTTGGTTATTTCCTTTCTACTGCTGGGTTTGGGGTGAAGTGTTCTTCTTTCTCCAGTTGCTTGAGATGTTCCATTAAGTTATTAACTTCATCTGTTTCTATTTTCTTGAAGAAGACTTGCAGTGCTATATATTTCCGTCTTAGGACTACCTTTCCAGTGTCCCAGAGGTTCTGATAATTTGTGTCTTGATTGTTGTTTTGTTCCAAAATTTTGGTGATTTCTTTCTTAATCTCGTTTGTAACCCATGTATCCTTCAGCATAAGGTCTTTTAGCTTCCATGTTTTTGTATGGGTATGCAGGTTCCTGTTTTTATTTAGTTCAATTTTTATTACATGATTGTCTGAGAAGGTGCAAGGGATAATTTCTATTTTGTTGAATTTACTGAGGTTAGATTTGTGGCCTAGGATGTGGTCGATTTTTGAGTATGTTCTGTGGGCTGATGAGAAGAATGTGTATTCAGTTTTGTTGGGATAAAATGTTCTGTAGATGTCTGTTAAGTCCAGATGTTAAATGGTTGAGTTTAAATCTAAAATTTCTTTGCTTAGCTTCTTTTTTGGAGGATCTATCCAGGACTGCTAAAGGGGTGTTAAAATCTCCAACTACTATGGAAGTGGAGGAAATCGAGTTTCTCAGGTCTGTAAGACTTTCTCTTATAAAATGAGGTGTGTTCCGGTTTGGTGCACAAATATTAATAATTGAAATCTCATCATATTGTGTATTATTTTTAACAAATATGAAGTATCCATCCTTATCCTTAAACCATTCACATTAATTGAGAATATTGATAAGCCTTTCGAGAGTCCGGTGGACATTTTTAATTTTTGTGACTGTGGAAATTGCAATTTGATCAAAAATTTTTTGGGTCTGTTTACTTTTGTGGTGGAAAATTATGCTGGTCTTTATGGAGGATAGGTCTACGAATGTCCTGGAGAGCTGGTTTTGTTGTGGCAAATTTCTTCTACATGTAAATGTCATTGAAGTATTTAATTTCTCCATCATAAATGAAGCTCAGTTTAGCTGGGTACAGGATCCTGGGTCTGAAAGTTATTTTGTTTTAGATTAAAAGTCGATGACCATCCTCTTCTAGCTTGAAACGTTTCAGCAGAGAGTTCTGCAGTTATTCTAATATTCTTCGCCTTGTAGGTAATGGTTTTCTTTCATCTGGCAGCTTTCAGAATTTCCTCCTTCATATTAACTTTAGTGAAATTGATCATGATGTGTCTGGGGGATGTTTTATTCGGGTTGAGTCGTGCTGGAGTTCTGAAACTGTCTGTTATCTGAATTTCAGAATCTCTTGGCATATCTGGAAAGTTTTCCTTCATAATCTCATAGAGAAAAGACTCTGTGCCTTGTGAAGCCACTTCGTTACTTTCGGGGATCCATAAAAGACAAATATTGGTTTTCTTCGAGTTATCCCAGAGCTCTCTGAGAAAGTGGTCTGTTTTTCCTCTGCGTTTCTCTTCTTCTTTGAGGGCATGGGAGTGTTCGAAAACTTTGTCTTCAATGTCAGAAATTCTTTCTCCTGCTTGCTTCATTCTGTTACTGAGGGATTCTACTGTGTTCCTCAGATCTTTGAGGGATGCAATTTCTTGTCTCAATGTTTTAAAATCTTTGGTCATTTGGTCTTTGAATCCCTTGAATTCTTGAGATAACTTTTGGAATTCTAATTTGATCTTATTTGCTATCCAGATTCTGAATTCAATTTCTGACCTCTCAGCTATTTGTGCATGGGGTCTTCTGCTTTTTCTGCCCCATTGATCCTTGGGGCAGTTGATCTACTCTGATTGTTCATATTGTTAGAGTTTTTCTCTTGATTTTGCCTCGTGATTGTTTTTCACCCTTGCCTCTGGCCGTCCTCAGAGTTAGGGAGGTGTCTCTTTAAGATTAGACCCCAGCGGGATCACTCTATTGTTGCTGGATCTTTGTAGGAAGTCACCCTGTGCATTTTCTCTGGGGCTGCTTTAGCTAGGGAGTTCTGGTTGTGAAAGTAGCTCTGATGTGTGACACACCCGGATCCAGCAACAGGGCTGGAGATGGTGTGCACAGTTCTGGGAGTGCCTGGAACCCAGTGACTTTGACACAGAGATCCCAAGGCTCCAGCAGTCTTTGGCCAGGAGAAGGGCTCTGCACAGAGGCAGGGAGGGCTCCAGAGAGCACGTAGTTACCAGAGTCCCTGGCCAGATGAACGGGCTAGTGTCGAGGCTGGGAGGACACAGGAGGGAGGACGCAGTTTGCGTGGCTCCCACAGTTCCTGGTTAAGGAATGCGGAGGCCCGATCGGTGAGGGTTACCGTTTGGGGTGGTTGCACAGCTCTTATGGAGGTCTGGGCGGCCCCAAGCCCAGGAGTTTGAAGTTGCTATGAGCTGTGATGTCACAGCACTCTACCCAGGGCAACAGCCCAAGGCTCCAGTGTGCCAAACTGCCTCACTGTGCCCCTAAGGATTAAGGCTGTAAGGCAGCTCAGACCAGCCTTTAGGCTGCTCAGTCACTAGGTTACTTTGTCCTGCCTGATCCTTGCTCTGGGACCCTAAGGGCAGAGCTTGCCGGGGCAGTTTTTTTCACTATGGCTTCTTGCACCCAGCTCAGTGGCTCAGTCTGGGGCCCCAGACAATGCCCAAAGTTCTTCGCACTCCTGCTCAAGCTCTCCTCAAGGCAGCTAAACTGAGCACCAAGTCCAAGAACACCAAAACAATTCACAGGTAAGGCCTTTCTGGTTTGCAGTCTCACTGATGCTTGTACTCATGGTTGCCGGTATGATTAGGTCGACCTAACACGCAACCACTTGCCAGTTTTCCACTGTTTTTTTCCTCCTCCTGGGGTCCAGAAGTCCCTTGCTGGCTCCCTGTTTTCTCAAAAGAATGATCATAGGCAGATCCCACCAGCCAGAGATGCCTAGAGTCTTGTCTCCCCAGACTCGCCGTGCCCAGTTGCAGGGAAGCTGTTACTCGGCCGCCGTATTCAATCTCTCTCCCTTTTATTCATTTTTTAACATCTCTCTTTATGTAGCATTCTCTGTTTTTGTATTCCACAAAATAACACGTTTCTGCTGTAAGTTGTGTCTATCTCTGTTTCATCCAGCTCATTCCATTGTGCCTCAAAAACTTGATGACACTTCCCTTTAACACTCAGTATTCACGTTCCAAATTTGTATTCTACTGTTTCCAAAGCTGTATTCCTTTAATACAATGTTGAAAGAGTCATGCCATGGGTGACAGCTGATGAAATTAAATTTAAAATACTTGTCTTCTTAATTATATTCTATAATATTTTATAAAATGACTCTTTTTAAGGGAAATTTTACTGTCATTTTGTTATGTGAAATCTTTTTTTCTGACTTTAAAACTCATTGTTATTTGATTTGAATATTGTGTTGTGTCATCAAATTTTTCAAAGTTGTATTTAAAATATTCAATTCTATCTTGAATATACTTTAATTCAGGTGAACATGCTTAAATAATACACTAGGAGAATCTTTGCATGTTCAGGTTTCATTCAGTTAGGAAAAAATCCTCATTTGCTTTGTTTGCATAGAACATTCTTATTTTTATTTATGGACTCGAGACATTTATGTAACTTGAATCACAGTTTCTACTGCTATAAGCAAAATAAAATTAAATCTGTGTTACTCAGTCTTAAAAGCAATTCTATTGGCTTCATTTTGTCAGAGTTTGCACTGTTAGGTGGTATTGTGGTTTGAATGTGTTCCTGAAAGTGTATGTGTAGGAAACTTACTCCCCCCAAAAGGGGGAGGCAATGTCACTTAACACTAGAGAAATACAAATAGAAACTACAATGACATAGCATCTCTAACACTTTAGGATGGCTCCTCTCAAAAAATAAAAAGAGAGAAAGAAAATAAAAAATGCTGGCAAATATCACAAGACATTGGAACTCTTATGGACTATTGATAAAATAGTACCCCCACTGTGGAAAATAATGTGGAGTCTTTTCAAAAAATTAAAAATAGAATTACCCTATGATCCACCAATTCCACTTCTGGGTATGCACCCAATAGAATTAAACGAGTCTCAAAGAAATATTTGTACAGCTACGTTCATAGCAACATTATTCTCAATAGCTAATGCATGGAAATAGCCCAATGTCCACCAGGTGAATGGGTAAGCAAAACATGGCATATATGAACACACAAAAAATAAATTATTGTGACCATTTTGGGAATTATTATGGAGAAAATATATTTGCTTATGCTGATTTAAGTGCATGTTTAAGCATAAATACTTAAAAATTAAGTTACTATTACACAAGAGTATGTCCATAGCATGGTTTAATTGCCCAATGAAGATTATTATCCATTTGAAATTTCTAACTTTTAGGATAATGTAGTATTCAGATAGTCATAAAATTTGATTTTTGGAACACAAATCCCTTTTAGATATTAAAAATGGTTTTATTTTTAGCAAAATATGATGCAAGAGTGAAAATACATTAGAGTATAATGAATCACTTTACCAGAAAATAAATGCCATTTTTAAAAGTACAGTAAAGAAAAATATGCTACATTTAAACATAATAATATACAATTTTTCTCAGCAAATATTGTTTTTACAAAAGACAAGTTAGAAAACAGAAGACTGGAGATTATAATTGGGGAAAATGTGATAATTTTTTCTGAATTATTTCTGTAATACCTCATTTTCTAGCTTATTTTATTGGTGCAAACTCTGTAAAATTACAGAATTAAAAAAGATCCTGTTTCTGAAGTATTGTTCCTATATTTAACAAGGTTAAAATGCATATCTACTCAAAGGAAGATAACTCACCTTATCAAAATGACACTTGCATTTTAATGTGTATTGCAACACTATTCACGTTCAGGAAGATGTGGAATCAGCCTCAGTGTCCACCAATTCACGAGTGGATTATGAAATTATCATGTATATATACTAGGGAGTATTACTCATCGATAAAAATGAATGAAACAATGTATTTTGCAGCAACTTGAATGGAACTGGAGACCATTATCCTAAGCGAAATGTTTCAGAAGGAAAAACCATCACAACATTTACTCTCTAATATGTTTGGGAGCTAATCAAAGGGCATACATGGGCACAAAGAGTTGTAAATATCATTGGAAGTCAAGAATGGAGGTTGGAAGGGATAAAAATCTACCTGTTGGGTATAAGAAACACTATTCAGGGCACAAGAATAGTGCAAGCCCCCACTTATGCATTTTAAAACATATCCATGTAACAAAACATTTGTACCTCTTAAATATTTTGAAATAAAAAAAATTTAATTGTTAAGAAGTGCATATTAGAGTCCTATGTCATGCCTTTTAAGGAGATCCATTTCAAAGATATAATGAAAAAATGTGTAGTTAAATTCCTATTACCAACTCCAAATTTATATTAATTTATGCTGATTTCCAGTTGTAGCATGTTTGTGAAAGTAAAAATCCAATAGGCTCTCCTAGGGAACTATCTATTCTTATGTCCATTGCTCTAGACCAGCGCTGTTCAATACAATCTCCTACCATGATGGAAATATTGTAAGTCAGTGCTTTGTAATACATGTAGCTATTTAGTTTTTGAAATGTGGTTACTGCAACTGTTGTAACTGCTGATCTGAATTTTTAATCATATTTAATTCCAATTCATTTATATAGTCACATGTTGCTAGTGGCTATTGCATGAGATAATACAACTCTAGATATTTCCCTCTATAATTATATTACAAAGTACTTAGTTCTCAACACTCTTGATCCTTTTGGGCCCCAAAAATAGAGATATGGGCTTTGTCAGAAAAAAAAAAAAAATGTTGCACTCAGATCTTTGAGAAGCTTTAAGTGAAAAAATAACCTAGACTCCTAGGCACAAACATTATCATTACAAATGCACCCAGTGCCCTTTCTGAATCCTCCATCATAATATGCTGATGCCACAATTCCCAAAGGAGGCTCTTAGCCAGTGCCTGACCACAGCAGGGATACTGAATGAGGTCCACTTCTATAAGATACAGGACTCCTCTGAAGGGTAACTTTGATAATTGGCTTAGTGGAAAACTTCTTAGATCTGTGCTATCTGAGAATTTTCTTTCTTTTTTTTGCAGTTTTTTTGGCCAGGGCTGGGTTTGAACTCACCACCTCTGGCATATGGGGCCGGCGCCCTACTCCTTTGAGCCACAGGCACTGCCAGAGAATAAAACCTGCTTTATTCCCTCTCTCCTTCACAAGAGTCAGATATGCATCTTGGTCTGGGAATTTTCCATTCTTCTTCCAGCTCCCACCCCTTTTTCCTTCACGGACACTTCTCCTATAAACCTCTTGCACACCTAATTCCATCACGGCAATTACTACTCAAAGGACTGGAAATAACACACAGATCCTTAATCTTTGTAGCAAAATACTTTAGTTTTATTTTTCAGTATTAAAAGGTAGTCAACAAATCTCAATGGAGAAAGAGATAATGGGGTGATGTATACTAAAAAAAGTGGAAATGAAAATAATTCAAATGTTTTCAAAATAATAGTATACGCCTTCCTTTTTTTTTTTTTTTTTTTTTTTTGAGACAGAGTCTCACTTTATCACCCTCAGTAAAGTGCCATGGTGTCACAACTCACAGCAACCTCCAATTCCTGGGCTTAGACGATTCTCTTGCCTCAGCTACCCGAGTAGCTGGGACTATAGGTGCCCGACACAATGCCTGGATAATTTTTTGTTGTTGTTGTAGTTTGGCCAGGGTCGGGTTTGAACCCACAACCCTTGGTATATTGGGCCATCGCCCTACTCACTGAATCATAGGTGCTGCTCTGGACCAGTGATTCTTAACATGAATGATTTTGCCCCACCCAAAGGATATTTATCAGTGCTTGGAGATGTTTCTGGTTGAACAGTAGTGTGCCGCTGTGGGCATCTACTGCATAGAGATCAGGGCTGGTACTAAGTATCCTATAATGAACAATACAGATCCTCCATAATAGAAATTATTCTGCTCATCTTGTCAATAAAGCCAAAGCTAAGAAATGATGATCTAAAGTAAGTTCACTAAGCAAATGCATTTTTGTGAGTGACCCTTTCTGCGTCCATGTGTTTGAAAGCTGTTTCTGACAGAATATATAGTTAGTACTAGACACACAAGAAATGCAACATTCCTCTTAATGAAAAAATTTCCCTGCTGTTGGGTAATTTGAATTGGCATATATCCCAACACAATTCAACCAAACTTGTGGCTTCTGAAAGTGAGTATTTGTGAAATCAAACATCTGATACACTATTTTTAATTATTAACATAATTGTCTTTATAAAAGTAACTTACTATACAGCTAAAATAGGTACAAGGCCAAACATGACTCATTTCCTGGTTTTGTAACAGTTAACGTATAGTGAAGAGAACAAGTAAATGCTAAGATCGTTATTAGTTCAAAATGTGAACTGAGAAAACACCATTACCCCCTGTGCAGTCTGAAATCCATAAACCTGCTTCAGTTTATGCATGCACACATAATCAAACATAGAAATGAAATCCATTATTGGACAAGAACTTGTGATGAGTCTTTGAATATATCTATTAAAAATCTCTATTGAAATACACATTTTTAAAATACACACACACACACACACACATACATATCACAGCTGGATTGAATAATAAATCCAAACCCAAAAGATACAAAGTGGGCTACTGATGTAACAGATAGAAGAGAAGGCCATTGACAAATTACAGGGTTAATATTTGTGCTTACAGGTGTCTTTTTAATACAGCAAAAGATGCAAAAGGATGAATTATTCTGGGCACATCAACATCCTCTCAATATAGTAGCAATAGCAATTGGGCCACTGGGCTTTAGAAAAACATCCTAAATCTGAGAATTAAAAGTGCTTTTGTTGCCTGGGAGACATGGGGAGGAAGATGCACCACCTACTGTCATGAACCAACCCGCTCCTATTGTTACTGAAACAAGATTGCAATCCAGCCTTTGAAAGCATATTTCACCAGTTCTACAAACAGAACAGACCAATACATGATTGTGTAATAGACAAACTTCACTAAAATATGAACAAACAGAATCAACAGAACTTTATCAACCAAAAGACCAAGTTCATAATGTGTTCTCTATATCATAAATCCAAACCCAAAACCCTTCCCTTCCCCACTCTCCCCTTGCAAGAATTTGAAAGGGTCAATGTACACAAATAACAGTTTAAAAATTAAAAAAAAAAAAGCCACCATCCTAGTGTATTTATGTAACATCATATAAAATGGATGGTAGGCAGTAAATGCTATCAAAATTGAGAGAAAGAAACAGTGAAAATGTACTAAAATAAGCGGAGAGGTCAAACAGAACATATTGAGTTGAACTGGACTGTGGAGAGCTAAACTTCATATCTCTATACACTTTTCACTAAGGGGTGGGAGAAGAGCAAGATCACTGAGTAGAGATGAACGTAGAATGTAGAGGCATAAAAGCAGCTTAATTTAAAATAGGAACATGGAAAAGAAAGAGTAACCAAATGGCTGAACATCTTGAAGCAAGTTAGGCCAAGATTTAAAATTTGATTGAAAGTCCAATGGGTCATGGCAAGTTCAACATATTTTGACACCATTTATCTCTCCACCTGGTGAGACATTTGTGAACTGCTTCTCCAGTCACTTCTTGGGTACTTATCTTCAGTGCTTTTTAAAAAATCCCTACAGCTTTTAATATTATGACAGGAAATTTCTAAATCTCAAGAAGCAGCAACTGACAAGCTGGGACAGAACTCTTTAAATACAGGCCATTAAAAAAATACTGTAGTGAGAAATGATGCACCTCACCTAATGGTAAGTATGTCCTTCCATGAGCCTTCTGAGCAATTAGCCAGGCCTTGTGGCAGGCGCCTTTAGTCCCAGCTACTCCGGAGACTGAGGCAAGAAAATCGCCTAAACCCCGGAGTTGGAGGTTGCTGTGAGCTGTGTGATGCCACGGCACTCTACCAAGGGCAAGAAAGCGAGACTCTACCTCTACCAAAAAAAAAAAAAAAAAAAAAGACAGTTGGTGACATTTTCTGGTGTCTTATAATTCAGCACAATATGTATTTTTAAAGATAATACCATATCTAAACCTAAATCCTTTTATCATCAGATTTTTTAACATTCTCAGTAACTCCAAGTTGAATTAGTAGTAAATATTCATCTATTTTATTTAGAAATTATAATTTTGAGTTTTTATTTTAATGACAATCAATCGATCATGATTTGTCATGTGATTTTCCTCAATTTCCCCCCTTTTTTGTAAGAACAAAAAAAAGTATTATTAAATCCTTTGTTCTGCTATTTTAAGGAATATATTAGAAACATCTTAACCTAGTGCTTAAATATTTTTGTCGAAATAAAATTTGAAAAGCCTTTAGTAATATAATAGGTTGTAGAACACATTCTTTACTTTCCATACAAATTACATTAAAATAACAACTAAATGATTTGTGCTTTTCTTATTGGTTTGTTTTATAAAACTAAATTATCTAAAGATTCCTCTGAGCCTTTTCTACCTACAAAATTGTCCAACTCTCTTTCTGAAAGCCTAGAACACTACTATGGCTTGAAGATGATGCATAGGCCTCTTCCCCCTTATCTTCTTCCTGTAAGTACCTACCTCAGTGCCTTGCTTATACATATGTTTAATGCAAATGTATAAACATGTTTAATGTATAACAAAATGCACACAGAGACATACTGGGCTTAATTAAAAATTTCAGAGACTATGTCCTGAAGAAGCTTTGGTACCTAGGTAACAGATAACTACAGGGGGGCAGATAATATGCATAGAAATATATTGTGCGGTAGCTAGCTCAATAAAGGTCTACAAAATGCTGAAACTTAGGAGTATTTATTTGGGATCAACTTTACTGAAACACAGGATTTAATATTCTAGCAAAAAAAAAAAAACAAGGAAATAGTGTAAATGCTACTATGAAATGCCTCTAGAAATATAGAAAAAGTAATGTTCCTTATTAAATGTGGTAGAAATATCAGAATCATGGTATACAGCAGGAGAAGGAAATCCACACTTAAAGATGATGGTTTATTTGAGTATAGATGCTATGAAAGACTAGAAAATCCACCAAAACTCTCTGTCCAACAAATAGTACAAAAAGGGACACCAGTTACCAAAGGAACACAGAATGTTCCAGGAGAGGGGCACCAACATCTCTGAGAAGGTGGCCTGCAGCTGTCCCCTATTAGCCAGGCCTGTCAGAAGAGAAGCTATTTCAGAACTTGCCTTACTGACAATGTTTAAAAAAAAAAAAAAAAAGAATTTGATAAATATAAAGGCCAGGTAATTCCCAGACAAGAAGAGACAAATATTTTAATGCATAGTGAGATCAGAGAAGCTGACATTGGGGACAAAACAGCCGGTAGAGACACTCCTAATTCTATTCAGACAAAGGAAACAAAAAATACATTTTCAGGAGGTCAAAGGAAGTTATAAAAACTAGAAGTTTCATTGGGAAATGGAAGCTTCTGTCTGAATGTGTGGTTGGATCCACGGGAGAAAGGGCCATGCAACATCATGACAAGTGCACATAATTAATGACTGTTCCAGCCTTCTCCAAAGCTACTTATAGCAATTTACTCTAGAAACTGTGCATTGGTTAAATGAGTATAACCAAAGACTTTATGCTGTGTTAGACACAGGGTTTGAGGTAACATTGGTACTCAGATTCCTGAAGGGGCATTACAGGTATCTGAAATTGAAGGGGGTACATGAGAGTCTTGTAATACATAGGCCAGGCCCCCAGTTATTCCACGAAGTTAACAGATTCACCCAATGCTTATTTCTCCCAGTGTTTTATTATAACAGATCCACTTGGTGTTTAGCCCAGTCCCTTCATTTGTTACTGTAGGGCAAAAGCAATCATAGTGTGGAAGGCCAGTGGAAAGTGGAAGCCTGTGACAGGTGCTCTTTCTACCTGAGTCTGTAAATTAAAAAAGAAAGAAAGAAACGGAACCCAGGAGGAATGACACCAATTAAGGAACTCTATATAAACCCAAACAATGATGAGTAATGATCCCAAACGTATCTCCATCTATTATATTTTACAGTCTGGCCCTTGAATGAGGCAAATCATGCAAGACGACCATAAATACATGCACGTTTTAGAACCTATTGGAAATGGTATCCTTTTTAACATGAACTTGGGCACATGGCCTGTGGCCACTGAACAAGAGAATGTATTCTTCCAATCCCTACCAAAAATAAGGATTAGAAGTTTCATTCACTTGTAACAAGCATCAGTCCATATATATTTACATTCTTGCTTCCAGACTAATTTAGCTTCTGGACACTTATTTTGCAATATAATTCTAAGAGACCTAGACCAGCTGGGCATTTCACAGACTACAACACAGATTGTTTTCCTTTGTTTCTTTGGCATATGCCTACTTTCCGTCATTTCCTTGCATTGTTGCACTTGCAAGGGTCTCGAGTAAAACACTGAATAGCAGTTGTGATAGTGAATACCCATGTCTTCTTCCTGATCTAATGAAACATACTTTTAGTATTTCACTTTTCCATTTGAACATAATGGGCATTTTATTCTTAAGTTTTAAAGTTTTTCTCCAAATTTGATTCTGAGTAGTTTTACATTTACATAATAGTAGTTTTACATAATACAACAAGAATTATTTCCTTTGTTCTTTTTTTTTTTTTTTTTACTTTTTTTTTTTTATTATAGATAAAAATATGCACCATAGATGTGGCCCAACCCATTACCCTCCCTCCACTGAAACCTCCCCCCTCCCTTCCCCTTCCTTGGTCCTTTCCCCATAGTCTTGTGGTATAGTTGGGTTATAGCCTTCATGTGAAAGCTATAGTTTAGCTTCATAGTAGGACTGAGTACATTGGATACTTTTTCTTCCATTCCTGGG
>CAUYPK010017099.1:0-11227 GCA_963574355.1 Loris lydekkerianus
GTAGTGCAGACGTCTGCTCTCCCGATCTCTACCCATCCATCCACCCACGCATCGACCCATCCAGCCATCGACCTACCTATCCACCCACCCATCCATCCACCCATCCATATACTCATCTACCCATCCATCTACCCACTCATCCATCCATCCACTCATCCATCCATCCATCCATCCATCCATCCATCCATCCATCCATCCATCCATCCATCTATCCAATCTTCTCTAATGAGGACATACCCATGTACTTGTCAGGAAGCTGCTTTTCACACTCCACATTACCTTCCATATGAAATGGACATGTTATGTCAACAAATGTTGTTAAACAAACTGGCTCAGGTGCTGATTAGTGGAGTTTGGGGTGGCGGTAGTGGAAAACCATCTCTGATGTGTTGTTTCTCTGGATTCTGTATCTATGGGGTAAACCTAGGCTTTGCCTTGGTGCTTTGCAGATTGATAACATTTGCAGTCAGATGTCTTGGCAATAAGAAAGATCATTCCAGACAGATCTTCAAAGTCAAAAGTAACCATCTAAGTTTTTATGCCACTTTAGTATTTCCCAACCCCCTGATCAGGCTGGAGGTCGGTGGGGGCAGGAACTGTGTGTCTCTTGCACCTTTCATCAGACAGGAAGTTCCCCATGCCAGAGGGGTTTCTCCCTCTCCCATCCGTCTATGTCCATGCCCACCCCAGACCCGTCAGTGGGGGAGTTCTGGTTTCCATATCCTTTGTTCACTCTGTCTAATGATCCCCAAGAATGAGAGGACTGCATGGCTGAGGAGAGGTATCCTCCGATTCCTTCTCATCACCCCTGATGCCCAGTACAAAGGGAATTGAATGTCACCTGTAATTTGCCATCTCTACTCAAAGTTCAGGTCTTACAGTAAGTCTGAAACAGATAGTCCAGCCCCAGCCTTCCCCATCTCTCTGACAACAGTTCATCTTCTAGCTGCTCGGGCCACAGACACCCTGGACATCCTTGACCACTCTCTCTCACCCCCCACATCCCTGGGACCCGCCCAGCACCATCTCTCGCCTGGACGACAGGGAGGGCCTCCCTGAACCACCCCATGTGATGCACATTGTACTCATTTAACTTTGCTGACGATCTGTCTCCCCCAAAATATAAATGTTGTCCGAGCACTGTCATCACTGTCTGTTCTGTTCATAGCTATGTCCCTGTCACCTGAAAGAGTGCTTCACGCATCAAAGATGCCTGACAAACATTTGTCAAAGGAGTAAATGAAATTCTACAAGCACCTTCAGAACAGATTGGAGCCAGAACCTGTAGTCCTGAGCTAAAAAAAAAGGGGGGGTTTCCGAAATGAATCAGTGCACCCCAACCCAGCGTTCGGGCTGGCCAAGGATGCTCACCTGGGATGGCTTCTGTCCTCTCTGGGGTCTGGGCACAAGGACAGAACCTCACCTCAAGTTGCCTTCCCTATCGACTCCATGGAATAGGTACCATTGTTATAGCTGCCAGCTTAGACCTGGGGAAACTGAGCCATGAGGAGGTTAAACAATTCGATCGTAATCTTGGGTGCTGAGAGGCAGTGCTGGCACGTAGTAAGCCCTCATAAACTGACATCACAACAGCAAGGCTTGAGGCCCCAAGGGTCCCAGAGGGGAGCTCAGCGGCTTCTAGGCAGTTCTGTGGTAGCTCCTGCTGGCAGCTGAGCCCTGCTTCACTTGCCCCCGGCTGAAGCCCCCCCCTTCAGGGAAGTCTTAGGCGCCTCCTCCCTGGATCTCCTGGATTGGCAGCCTTGAGTGAGCAGGACCGGAGGGCAGGGAGCCAGGAGGTGGGACCTGGCTCAGGCAGGCTCATCAGGTATCAGGGTGAAATTAAAAGGGAGGAGGAGGGCACCAACCCATCAGAATTCACACTACTTTCTGACGACAAGGTGCCCAGGAGAGGAGCTGGGGAGCCAGGGAACAGGATGGCCCCACAGAGAGCTGTGCAGCTGTCCCTGAAGACGCCCACCCATGCTGTGTGTGTGGTGGGAGTCAAGATGCTCGTGGATGTTCACAGGTGAGAGCTGGGAGGGGCTTACCTGGCTGCAGAGAACCAGGCCAGAATGAAGGGCTCAAGGAGGTTGTTTTGATATTGTTTTAATACCAGAGAAAATGGAGTTGGCTACAGATCCTGGCAGGAGGGATTGGGGTCTGGTCATGTCCTTGCCAAGGCTGTGGCTCTGGGGCACCCAGATCAGGACACTGGCCTCAAGCCACTGGATAAGGACCTGGCCTCAGGATTCTAACTCTGGGGTCAGGCTTTGGGGTATGGGCTCTCGTTCTGACATGCAAGGGAGCTGTAGAGCATCAGAATGAATTGTCACTTAAGACAGGGACAAGGATTGGTCCTCTTCTCCCCTGTCTCAATTTCTCACTCCCCCAACCTGTGTTTTGGAGGTGGAGGGATGTGTGTGGCAGCTGGATCCTTGGGGGTCACCTGGGGCAACTGGAGCAGCTGGATTCAGGAGGGAGTGGTGAGGTACAACACATGAATAATACACGGAGCAAGACCAGGGACTTAGGTTTGCCATGAGATCATGATGGCAGCAGTAATGACATCTGACGGGGGGGAGGGGGGGAGCAGTAGCATCAGCTTCTCCTGTTGGCCCCAATCCCCCCTGTCCTGGCTTTGCCTAGGTAGGAGCTGAGGCACCTGGCCCAACCCCAGTTGCCACACTTGCAGGAGATGGACGTGGTGATCTCTGGGGGAATTTCCAACTCTGACAGCTGTCTGTGGACCCCTTCCCCACTGGACTAGGTGGGGCTGCACACCCTGCAGATGGGCGGCTCAGGGTCAGAATGCCCCTCAAAGAGGAGCAGGGGGCTGAGATGAGTGCCTCTTCTGATGAATTATGCGAGGCCCAACTGCCCACTTGGCTTCAGGTGATTTTCTGCCCCAGAAGCTGTCTGCTCCCCTGTGGGCAGTGTTCTGGGGCCCCAACAACAGGGCTGGAGAAGATAGCCAGGAACCCTGGAGGTTAGATCTTGATTCTGCTGGGAACCCCAACATGAAGGCTAATTCTCTTGGGTCCAGGTGGCCATTGGAGACGCCATTTTTCTTGCCCTGTTAACAAAGGGTTGCCTACCGATAAAAATACAGGATGTCCTATTAAGTTTGTACTTCAGATAAATAACAAATAACTTTTTTAGTATAGTGCTCAAGACATACACTAAAAAATCTGTAGTTCAGCTGAAACTCAAATTTAACTAGGCATCCTGTGTTTTATGCGGCATCTAGCTTCACTCCAAGAGCAAGGAAGGGGTCTCTTGTGGGCCTCACAGTTCCTGATTCCAGGCCTCTGCCCTCATCCAAGGGCATGGCTATTTCTGGAAGGTGATTTCAGAAGCTCAGCTCTAGGATGGTGCCACCGACTGAAGCTAGAAGCAATTCATGGGGAGCCCAGAGGTTCTGGTCCCAGCTTTGTGGCTAACATTGGCCAAGTCATTCCTCTGAGCCCAGTGAGCTGAGCTGTGTGCCCTCTGCAATTCAGTGTGGAAGCAAAATGCCCAGACTCTAGATTTGAACAGATTTGGGCTCTTTCTGGCCGCCGCACTTCTCTGAATCTCAGTTTCTACACCTGAAAATTGGGGAAACAATAGCACCAACCTTAACGGGTTCAGGGGAAGATAAATGAAGCCCTATGTGGGCTGGGCCCCACACTGGTGGTGCTTGTGGCTCTGATGGCTCTGTGGGTGCCCTTTTCTCCAGCATCTGTTCTTTTCATCACACCTGAGAGGGTGGGAGGAGACGAGGACAGCCCAGGGAGTGTGCGGCAGGAGCAGAGGATGGCATTGTCCGTGAGGGTCCTTTGAGGACACCGAATATCATAGTGTCCTCAAATGCAGGCCCCCACTGAGGGGCAACGGGAAATTGCTTGGGTTGTTCATAGCTGCCATGCCCTGGGAGGGAGAGGCTGCTTCGGGCTCATGGAGTGAACGCGTGGGAGGAGGCCTCCACCCAAGAGCTCTTTGTGAACCTTCACTCTGGGTGTTGGTGGTAACTAGGGTCATAGCTACTGAGTCTATATACCAGACCGCAGACCTTTATTCTACAGCAATAAGGCAGAACTTCCTGCCAGCTAGGGCTGTGCTAGGTGGAGAAAGGGGGCATGAAATTGTCAATCTGGGAAGACTTTTTTTTTTTTTTTTTTTTTTTGCAGTTTTTGGCTGGGGCTGGGTTTGAACCCGCCACCTCCGGCATTAAGGGGCCGGCACCCTACCCCTTTGAGCCACAGGCGCCACCCAATCTGGGAGGACTTTTGAGAGAAGCCTGGAGCTCACTGTAGGAGTATGGCTGGCAGGAAGAGGGGGCTCCATTCGATGATGAATGATGAACTTGGGAGTTCCCCATCCCAAGTGCCCCAGTGCCTGGCTCCAGCAAGGGGTTTCTAATTGGCCTTGCTGGCAGGAGAGGTGATGGGTCCCAGAAGAGGAGGTGTGGCAGTCACCTGGGCTGAGTCTGAGCCCTCCAGGAGATGGGTGTGTCACATCACCGGAAGTGATTAATCCCCCCAGGGGCTGCATGGACTGGTTATTTGGAGAAATATTTGTGTTTGGGGTAATTGTGTGCCCTGGGGGGTCCCAGACTGAAGAACCCTTAGGAATCCCCAACTTAGCATGTGCTGTGGACCCCTCTCCCACACCTCAGCAAGCTGGCTCACCACCCTGCCCTTGCAGCCAAGTGGGCTAGCTCACCACTCTGACTCCCTGGACCTTGCCAGACTGCCCTGGCTGTTCCTATCCTTGCCTAGGGACTGGCGGTGGCTTGTGCCAATAAATGATGAGCAGAGTGAGGGAATCCATTAGCTGTGGGCCCAGCATGGCCATTCCTGTTTGCCCAGAGGCCAGAATCAGAGCCCTAGACTGGAGGCCATAATGAGTGTTTATTCTTTGGATGTAGAAGGCTGGCTGGGCAGGGGATAGGGACATTGTCCAGGACTTTCCCCAAGCCTTCTCCAGCCCTGCCAAAGCATCAGTGCAAAATAGACTCTTCACCTCGGAGAGCAGAAGAATCTGAGGGGTCTAGGGAAGGGGGGATACCATAGGGTCTCTCAGATGCTTTTTCTGGGGCTCTATACATATTTTGGAAAATGAAAATAGCAAGGCAGAGTTATAAAACGTGTGGTGTACTGAGTGTGTCTGTTGAGTAAATTGACGCTTTTAACTCGCATAGATGAACAATGAAGCATAATTGTGCTCTTCGTGGGATAATTACAGGATTGATGCCACCGCCGACACTAATTTCCTGCGACAGGCCGCAGGGGCTGGGCTGGGACACCTCTCCTCCTTGCTCCATCTTGTTGCTGTGTCATCACGACATGAAAGACACCCTTCATGGGAAGGGACATTGAAAGTTCAAATGCTAGTGTTACTGGTGAACATAGAGCTGGCTGGGGTCCTCCATAAGTTCCAGGGGCCTAGAAGCCAGACTAGGGACAGTGGAGTGTCAGGGTAAAGTACTGGCCTCAGGGTCAGGCTTTCATTCTACAGATGTCGCTGCCTCCCTGGGTCCCAGCTGCCACCTACCTTCCTGCATTCTAGTCTTGGAACTGCCCCCATTTTGCACGTGTGATTCTAGACTTCAAGAAAATGACTGCGTGTGCTGTGTTCTGTGGGGCATCAACCATCACTCTCTCCTGACCTCAGTTAGCCACAGCCAGCCCTGGGGGACAGCCAGTCCTGGGGGAAGGCCAAGGGAAAACCAAAGCCAAGGCTAGGAACCTTGGGGGAGAGGGTCTGAGCTGCCCCCTCTGCTGCCTGGCAGCTTCTTCACCCCACGATCTTTACTCCATGGTGGTCATTTCACCAATGCTCCTGGGCACCTGCCCTGTGCCTCGCTCAGTGCTGGTGACACAGGAAAGTGACTCCCTTTCCTGGGAGATATGTGAAGTCCAAGTGAATTCTTGGCTGTATGCAAGAAAGAATTCAGAAGTGAGCCCACAGAGATTTATTCAGAAACTATAGAAAGTTAGAACATTGCAGACAGGGCAGTGGCAAGTCCTCCCTGCAGAGAAGACCAGTCCCCTGGTTCACGTTCCCTTTCTCTTTAAACAACAGGCTAAATGAAGGGAGGAAGGTTTGTGAAGGCACGGTGTGGTGTTCCTCCACCATCTTGACCCTAACCTGTTGGAGCTTGCCCCGCCTTCATCCTGTTTTGATCAGGGTGATTAGAAACTTGGTTTTGACACTTCCTGACTCAGTTGGGCAACGCTGCAGTAATGCCCAAAGTAATACCTAGCGCAACACCCAGAGCGGTGCCTGCTAGTTCCCTGGCTCGCTGGGGGTGATGTGTCCCGTGCCTGCCTGCCAGGAACTCCCCTTAGACCGGGAGCTAAACATGTCTCAGGATGTGAGTTTTAACGATTGCATACCTAATCCATTTTCTTGGTCAGATAGGAGAATAAAGGAAAATGAGAGGGTCCTCTTGTCAATAGGGCCTGTGCCCTCTCTTGCTGGGGTCTGCCCACTCCTCCATAGCTTTCTAACACCCTCTGTGATGGTAATGACAATGATGGTACCCCAGTCTTCAGTGCTCACTGCACTAGCTCAGTTAAATCTTACATAAGCCTGTGAGGTGGGGACTACCATGTTCCCCCTTTTACAGACAAACTGAGAGGTTGAGACACTTTCCTAAAGGCACACAGCATACCAATGCCAGAGCTGGGATTTGGACCCAGGTTTTCCTGGTTCCAAATTTTGTGAGCTCAACCCTAAGATTGCCCATGATCTGGGAATCTTCTGTGGTGCTGGGTCAGTCTGAGGGCTGGAGTGGGGCAGGGCAGTGGCTTTGGATCAGAGCCAGGTAGGGTCCCAGCCCAACCCTGCCATGGTCACCCTCTGTAGGTCTTCTCTCTGCATTTCAGTTCATCTTCTGTAAAATGGAAAGAATAACTCCCCTGCTTAGCCAGCCCAGGCTATGAGGACGGAACTAGAGAATGGAATAAAAACACTTGGTACAGACTGTGATGTACTTGTCCCGAGTACACCCAGAGGTGGTTCATTTCTGCTTTCCTGGTGCCCAGTGTGGGGTCTGATGCACAGTGGGTGCTCAGGAAAGCACACGGAGGCAGAACTTCTGGCTCTAATGGGAGCTCCGTGTGTCCCTGGGGAGCTGCTGACTCCGGAGGCCTGGCCAGCACTGTGGGACTATCACTGTCCAGCAGAACCGCCCACGGAGCTGCTGCACCACAGGGGACTTGCTGGCTCCTGCTGGCTGATCCTATGACATTTCTTGTGGCTTTGTCCAGGACACCTGGAGATTGGCACCTCCAGGGCTCCTGGCAGGCAGCTGGGTGTGCGGGGGGGGGGGGGGGGGGGGGGCCTGGGGGAGACATCCCGAACACCCAGGTTTGTGGACGAGCCCTCAAATTTCTGGCCAGAGCCTCCGGGAATCCTGGCAGCAAGAAGGGTGGGTGGAGGCAGACCAAGCAGGGGCCTGAATTTTGCAGTAAGAATAATCCATCTGGATCAGAAAAGTCTGGGGGGAAAGGAAGACACTCAAGAGTCTTATTGAACTCCTCACAATTTTTCTACTGAAAAGTTGTATTTTAAACTCTGTGATTCGTTTCAGCTCCTAGTGCTGTGTCCCAGGCCCAGCACGACATCACCTGCAGCACAGGACAGCAGACACAGAGGCGCAGACGCTCTCCCCTCACCCACCAGCTTTCCATTTTCCAAACTCTTAAGATAGGTTTGGAAAGAGCCTTTGTCTTCCCCAACTTTCCCTTTCTCTAGCATCACCATGATAATCTCATGTCGTTCGCCTTACATTCATTGTTTCATTTGGCTTTGGTTGTTTTTCTTTTTTAATGGCAGGGCATTCAGAGGAAAGAAAGGAGGTGCTTTTAATTTCACATTTCACCTGCTCCATTGATTGCTCTGGTCTCTGTTCCCCCAGTTACCTAGGACCCACCTTGACCTTCCTTCCCACACACATTTACCCTTTCTGTGACTGTCGTCGTCTTCCTCACCCTTCATCATATTTTCAGACCCTCATGTGCAAACAAAAATCTAATTGCTGCAGAGGGAACGGCAGAAAAGGATGGCAAAAATATTTTGTCTCCTCCACATTTGGGAACTCAAACCTCATCCCTGCCTCAGGACAATGGTCAGGAAGGGAATGTCTCTTGTTCTTTGTGCCATAGGAGAGGGTTCAAAGGAACCATCTGGGCAGAAGTCACAAGGTTGTCTTAGCCAAAGATGGACTGAGGGCAAGTGGTGGTCATAGGACTGTGTGAGCAGAAGACGGGACGGTTCCAGGCAGAGGCCACGAGGCCGTCTTGGCCTAAGATGAGATTCCGGGAGAAGAAGCTTTAAAAGCTCTGTGCTCACAAGCAGGAATTTGGATTTTGAGAGCACTTTCCTCCTCTGCTGGTCGAGCAATAAACTTCTCTCTCTTTCTCTTCAAACTCCTTGTCCCTCTTTTTCTGAAGTGGCTTCAGGAGACAAGCATGGAACTTTCGGTGACACAATCAGCTTTCACATCTCTCTGCCAAAGCTCCGGAAGCTCAGAGGTCAATGGAAGGAGTTCCAAGGCAGGAAAGCCAAGAAGCTGCCAGAGGCAGGGGATATGCTGGAAACTCACCACAAGTGGGACTGGGCTTCATTCCCAGGGGAGCAGCTCAGCAGGAAGCTTGGGGCCAGATGCAGAGAGCTGCCCTTGCAATGATCAAAAGTCTCCTTCCAGGTGAAGGTTTATTGGAAAATGTAGGAGCACAAAGCTGGCTGTGAGCAACCACCAAGGACAGGTCTGTCCTGGAACAGGGAGGCAGTCCCACCCATCACCACAGGCCATTGGGCTGTGCCTGCATTTTTCAACCGTGGTGTCCAATTATTTAACTTACATCATTTTCTTATCTTTTTTTTTTTTTTGCTTGTTTTAGAAATACAACTTCTTTACCCTAAATTTCATTCTCTTGGTAGGTCTGAAAAATAGGTATCCTTAAACAACTTCCTTTACATTTCTTTCCTAAGGCATATGTTAAATACAGTATAAATAAAAATTGATTTCATACAGATTTATATTTTTTCAAAACCCAACATGGAGTGAAAGGTCCCCATTTTACTACCACAGCAGTTCCAACCATCCATTATATTGTACGCATTGGAATGTCCTTGTCATCTTCCTTTTGGGATTTGTGCCAGAAATGATGACATTTAAATATTAACTAATAACACTTTTAGTCTGTTACCTTTAAAATGTCCGCGAAATGAGCCCCCCAAATGATATATGTATAAACATCATTCTGAAATCCCACACAAGTGCTTATATTTGGAAAATCAAGCCACAGAAAAAAGTTATGTTATTCTGTCATATTTTGCACTACTTTGAACATTTTTTGTGTAAATTTTCTAAAGTGACATTTTCCTTAGAGAACAAGAAGGTCTTGTAGTAAGTATGACTAAGATTACTTCTTCCAAAAATTGAATCAACACATGCAATCAATTTGGCCACATATGGTTACTTGTGAGCAGTAATTTTTTAAAAATGAAAATGGGCCTCCAGGCTATGTGATTTCTGTAACTACTAGAAACTAGCAAAAAAAAAAAAAAATTACAATCAATATATTGTAAAGAGCACAATAATAACATTGTTTCTATTTTTCTTTGCTATTTCTGTTCAGCTTTCTATTTGAAATAATCATAAATCCTCCAGCTACATGAAAATAACCAGCAGAATTTCTCCAGTACCATCGGGGATGGTCTCGTGCCAACTGAGGTTATGATTTCCTCAGGGTTTAGATGTTAAGCAGAAAATTTTTTTTGCCTGTTAGTCATCTATACAGCATTAAAAAAAAAAAAAAAAAAAAAAAAGCACAACCATAGTCTAAATGAAGATTTATAATTTCTTATGGTTAGTGTTGGTTGTTTATTACTGTTTTCACATTATGTGTAAGTATATTTCATCCTTTCTGTAAACATGAAGTGTCTGCAACAAGACAAAGGCTCAATGCTTTTAAAGTATGTTTAAAAGAACAAGAAACTAATGAAATGGGAACACATGTATGTGACAGACTGTGGTCTTTATGCTGTGGTATCGAGAAAAAAAATATCTCCCATTACAGATATGTCTTTTTTCTCTGAGCAAAAATTCAATCCTTTCAATGCACTCACATTGGAATACTTCTACCTTGACAAGGAGTTTAAGAAAAGACAGAGTAAAGATGCATAATCTTAAGGCGAACTTAAAAGTGTTCATTTCATAAGTAATAAAGAACATTATTTTTACATAATAGAATGCAATACAAATACACATCTTTTTCCCCAAGAAGAAAATTACATTCAAACTAAATATCAAATGTGCAAGATATGGGTGCTCTGCACCCTAAGATAATGGAGGTTCTGAATCATTCTGAGAATGACTTCTGAAAGAAACCCAATAGAAAACACTGAGAAGTAGGAAATCCATTTAGGGACGCCCCTGCTGGGGTTGTGGGAGAACAACACACCACAGTGTGGGACTTCTGTACTTACTATAGAAGACAATGTTTCCTTTAGAAGATAAAAATAATTCAAATTATTTGCATATTCCTACCCCTTACTCATATTAATTTTCTTTTTGAGCCATAGGCACAGCCCTAATTTTTTTTATTTAGAAATTATACTCCACAAAATGATTAAATTATGCTGTGTCTGTAAAATAGAATTTTACCTACAAATAACACTAGAAAGTGGCTGAGAAAATTTTCATGATAAAAAAAATTTTTTTTTTTTTTTTGAGACAGAGTCTCACCATGTCACCCTTGGCAGAGTGCCGTGGCGTCACAGCTCACAGCAATCTCTAACTCTTGGGCTTAAGCGATTCTCTTGCCTCAACCACCCAAGTAGCTGGGACTATAGGCGCCCGCCACAACGCCCAGCTATTTTTGTTGTTGTTCTTGTAGTTGTCATTGTTATTTAGCAGGCCGGGGCTGGGTTCAAACGCCCCAGCCTCGTTGCATGTGGCCAGCGCCATAATCACTGTGCTACAGGGACCAAGCCCATGATAAAATGTTTTAAAACGGCAGAACACAAAACTACTTTGAGATATCACCTAACCCCAGTCAGAGTAGCCTACATAACAAAATCCCAAAACCAGAAATGTTGGCGTGGATGTGGAGGAAAGGGCACACTTCTACACTGCTGGTGGGAATGCCCACTAATACGTCCCTTCTGGAAGGATGTTTGGAGAATATTTAGAGACCTAAAAATAGACCTGCCATTCGATCCTATAATTCCT
>CAUYPK010017100.1:0-37091 GCA_963574355.1 Loris lydekkerianus
AGGCCTCCTCCCGCCTTCTTCTCAGTGTCCCTAGATGCTAACCTGGGTCTAACACCCCCCGGAGCACCTTTCTCAGGCCTCCTCCCGCCTTCTCCTCAGTGTCCCTAGACGTTAACCTGGGTCTAACACCCCCCGGAGCACCTTTGTCAGGCCTCCTCCCGCCTTCTTCTCAGTGTCCCTAGATGCTAACCTGGGTCTAACACCCCCCGGAGCACCTTTCTCAGGCCTCCTCCCGCCTTCTCCTTTGGACCAGTCGTCTTCTCCCTCTTCCCTCCCATTGACAAATCGGAGGTGTCAAAACTCCATTCTCATTCTGAGTCAAACTTCAGGAGGAATTGAATAAAGTTCCAGGTATCAAACACTTTGATCCTTCAAAGGCTTTTTAGCATGGAAGTAAAGAAAATTTTGTCCTCAAAACCTCATTAAAGAAAGCAACACAAACTGCGCTAAGTTCCTGTGGAGTGTCAGAATGATGAAGGGAAACAGCTGAGAAACCTGTTGAAAATTACTCTACTCTTGTTCTTGTTATTATTGATGTTAGTGTTGCTTTTGTTCTTATGTTTGCAATGGGTATTTTGTAATATATTTAACTTTGACTACCTGTCCTTAGGTATATGAAAGGAAATTCAATATTGTCTGGCCTTTTATTTTCTACAGTAAATACCTCCTCTCAAGGCTCACCTTCATCACCTCATTCCCAATCTTTTCACTTGCTTTCCAGCTTACAGTACATACTGTCAAATCAATATTCCTGAAAAATCATTATTGTATTATTGCCCTTTTCTGAAACCTTAGTTTCAAGATTCTAATCCCTGTATTTTTTTAGCTTGATTGATCCTGGAGGCCTTTTCTGCTCTGAGCCATTTTATCTAAGCCAGAACATCTTGGCCTGGTCTGGCCTCCATTCATCCTTCCACTTGTCCAGTTCAAATCAGTGTGGACAAGCCTGAATCCACAGTAGTCTCTTATCGTTTATCCTCACTGAGGTGTTTAAATATTTACAGATTCCTAGGCTCCATCTCAGTTTCCCAGTGTACTAAATTAAAATCTCTGGTTTGGCCCATAAATTTGCATTTTTAACAAACTCTGCATATCAGTCTTAAATATGTTAAAAATCTAAGACACTTTGCATGTAACTGCTGGTTATCTGCCTGCCCACTAAGTCTGTAATATAAAATTATATAATAAATCATTTACCCAATTATTCAGCTTTTATTTTATGAAGTTACATTAATGCTTCAGTTTAAGATGCATTTATTATCTAATTCTCCCTCTAAAATATCTGATGTAAAAGTTCATCTGATATTATGAACTTCCTGTTTTGTAATGCAGAGAATATCAAAGAATGGCTTTTCATAATAAATTGTTTTATGAGATTTTAATAAAAAAAAATCATTGGTTTTGTTAAGTTGTGCATCTTCTTAACAAATCAAACACTGTTTTGCTTGTTGAATGCATAACAAGAACGGCTTCTACATGATGCAGAAGAAAACATGAGTTCTTCTGACAAGCGGTCTATGAAAAATGCACTATAAGTGGCATACTATTTTCACATTTGTAATAGTCTGTAGAGATTAACCTGCTCAGATAATTTAATTTCTCCTAAACAGGAAAGAAGGGAAACAGAACTAAAATATTTAAAGGACACAGATAGCTTTTGACTTGATGAACTCAGAAGTGTATCTGTATGTCTTGATGGATGTTAAAATGCTTAAGTGAACTGAAGTGCATCTTAGAATTTCTAATTATCTGAGTATTTGCAAAGTAATTCTTTCAGGTATTTTGGTTATATAGAGAATGACTATTTCTTTATATTAAACTGTGAAGAGAAAGCTGCCCTGGATTGGCAGACCTCAAAAATGTAGGTTAGACTTTCCCATGGTCTCTTACGTGGCTTCCATATTTAAGAATGATGATTCCATCAACAAACTAGTTCAGATCAGGGCAGTTATGTAAAGGTCTAAACATGCTCCAAGATGCCAAATCTTAACTCAAGCAGCTCTACATTCTTTTTTTGTTTGTTTGTTTGTAGAGACAGTGTCTTACTTTGTCACCTTTGGTAGAGTGCCGTGGCATCACATCTCACAGCAACCTCCAACTCCTGGGATTAAGCGATTCTCTTGCCTCAACCTCCCCAGTAGCTGGGACTATAGGTGGCTGCCACATGCCTGGCTATTTTTATGTTGTAGTTTGGCCGAGGCCAGGTTTGAACCCGCCACCCTCGGTATATATAGCCGGTGTCCTACTTCTTGAGCCACAGGCACTGCCCCAGCTCTACATTCTTATAGGGCACTGTCTAATATATCCTGAATATCTAATATATTCTGAAGGAAGAGTAACCACGAACTCCACATGTCTTTTCATTAAAAAAAAAAAAAACACTAAGTTAGCAAGTCTAATAATGTTAATTTATTAAGAAGACTTTTAAAGATAGCTTCTTGCAGAAGAAAAGGGCAACACTTATGGTGTTCTGTGCCAAGCACCACTATATCATTGGGTGCTGTCCCTTGTCATTTCATTAAATCCCTGCTGAGCTACAAGCAAGGTCCCAGCCCATTTTATGATAAGGAAACTGTACTATAAGTGGGGTCACACTGAAAAATGCTAGAGCCACTACATGACTCAGAGAGCCACCAAATTCCACATCACCCTTCCTCATGGTTTGCTTAACCAGAACCAGGTACTGGCTTATAAAAGGAGAAACCACCTTTATCTGGGACCTCCACTACAAAGCCAGTCCTTCTGTTTAATGAGTTAGGAGTATATGCCATGAATAAAGATGTTTTTTTCCCTTCTAGATTCTTAAATGAAGTGTTCCTTGCTCTCTCAATATGTCTCCGTGCTGCTGAATGAATAAAAGAAAAGCTACATAAATCTTCCTGTTTTCCGCCAATTGACATGAAAGAATTCTGTTTCCCATAGCCACAAGTTTCAAAGTTGCTTCATTCATTTTAGAAATACTTGAGCACCCAATATGTATTAGGCATTCATTGATCAAAAGTGCCAGAAAAATAGCAGTTACTAAATATACAAAATCCCTGCCATTGTAAAGTTTCTATTCTATAATAGCAATGAGTGGAACACACAAGAACAAGATTTCAAGATCGGAAAATGCGCCAAACCCCTGCCCACCGCCCCATGTGCCAGAGCTGTTCCCCAAGCCACCTACGGTCAACAACTCCTTCTGAAATGGCTATTCTTCCCCTCCTACCATCTAAAAGGAATATCCCTCTATTAGCTGCTGAATATTAAACACACACACAGAGAGAGAAGCATACAACATTCTAAAAATCAGGACACGAAGCACATGAATAACAACCACATAAATAGGATGAAGAATTAAATACAAAATCCCTTTCAGGCAACAGCACATCTCAAAAAAATATGTTTTTTAAAAAGCCATTTAATTCATTCTGCTATCATTAGACAGAACCAAACTAAACCTTTAAAAGAACTATAAATGGATCTCTAACTGATCTCCCTATGCAAAGTCCCAGGCTCCTGCCCCAGGAAATCACTGCCAAATGGCAGGCGTCAGCTCAGATTCTCAGTGCTTCTACCAGGACAGGGAGAAAAATCTACATTGTACTCAAAATGTGCAAGTAGAAGCACTAAAACAACACTTGAATAATTACCCGTTCATTTAGAATTCTTCTGGAATTTCTGTGATAATTTCAAATACGATGAACTCTTTTGACATGGTATGAGTATCACAGGCCCTTCTCCAGGGTTCTCATTGCAATTCAACATTAAGTAGATATGTGCTCAAATATTACACTGTTCCCTGCTATCTGCTTCTGATAGCAGAAACAAAGTCATTTCATTTGCCTACTGGCACGCTTACCTATTTAACTGCCACAGATGACACCATGCCAGCATGACCTCACACCCTGTGTATGCCCTGGTGACCTAGTTTAATAAAATCTGGCCTCATGTCAGACCACAGGCTTAATTCCTCACTACAGCAACTAGATGATAATAAATTAATACACAGGAGAGAGAGTACACAGAAAACCACACAATCTTATGCATCGTTTGAAAACAGACAACAAAGCAGCTTATATGGTTTCTATCATCTTAACAGAATTGTCCATGTGGCATTTACTAAATCTGCATTTCCTTCCCAACAACCAATATCCAAAAATTCTGGGCTCTGGATCTATGGATTTAAATATTAAAATATAGTCTTTTAATTTTAAAATATTAAAATGTTATCTTTTCGTCTCCTATGTTTTCTGCCTAAGGAAAAAGATAGATTAGGCAGAAAAGATGAACCTCACCCTCCCTGAAACACTGGACTGTGAGACCCTGGTGCTTCTAATCTATTCTTAAGGATCATTTTAAAGCAGAAAATAAGATGCAGATGAAACACTGTCAGGTTTCTTCACATTCTCTATATCTGAGGATACTTCAGTCATTTAGATATTTCAGAATCACAGGACCCTCTCTGGTAGAAAAAATTATATATAGCCTTTAAAAATCTCTAATCTCTGGGAAACAAACTGTAACCAATTAATTCCCTCATATCTCATTATGTGGCACTAATTTATTTCCAGGATTCCTCTGACCTGGTTCAGCTGGTACCTTCTAATGATACAATTACCTGCTCAATTTTAAAGCAGTCTCAGCAATGCGATAGACTGGTTTAGAGTTTGAGAAATTAAAAATACCTTTAAGAGTGGAGCCAGTCCAGGTCCAAGGAGGCGGAAAAGCCTGGTGGTTAGGGGCATATCTGGCTGCCACCCTCGCTCCATCCTTCACCTCTCAGAGCAGAACCATGAGGCGCTGTGGCAGCACCTGCCTCACAGGGCATCATTAGGAGCAAATGAGATGACGAGTGTTCCAGGCTCAACACAGCACTGAGCAAAGCACACTCCCTAGGTGTGAGTTGTCATTACCAGATGCACGGTGTCAGGTCATTCTGCTCCATTCAGCACACAGTGCCACATGTCTAACCCAACAGCCTCCATGGCAGGACAACCTACTAACTTCCCTCTTTAAAAAGCTATTCTATGTCTAAATCTCTCTTGCTGCAGAACAGAGAAATCTTTATATAATCACAATCAAAGCTCTTTTCTTAAAAATAACCGGGACAATTATTTGAATCATACAGCGATAAAATATTTCAATCCAAAAATTATAATATGAAGATTCATGCAGTGAGAACACCAGATCATCATCCGACCTATCATTCTGTCTCATTTTAACATTCATTAAGCAGGTGCTTTCTCAAATATCCCTCAGTGTTTTCTAATAGCAAATATCATTCTCTCTACTGAAAGGTAAGGAAAAATGAAACACAAAATTATGAGCTCAAAATCACACGTGCCAAACATCAGATCCAAATATCTTCATATCCTCTTTCCTTGGCATTTCACCCCCTCCAAAAAAAATCAGACATAGTATCCACAAAGCAGGCCAGGTACAGTGGCTCACACATACAATCTCAGGACTTTGGGAAGCCAAGGTGAGGGAATCATTTTAGGCCGGGAATTTAGATCAGTCTAGGCAACAAGTGAGATCCCATCTCTACAAAAAGGTGTTGTTTTTTTTTAAATTACCTGGACATGGTAACACACACCTGTAGTCCCAACTACTTGGGATGCATGAGCCCAGGAATTTGAAGTTGCTGTGAGCTATGATCACGCCAGTGCACTCCAGGCTGGGCAATAGAGCAACTTTGTCTCCAAGAAAAAAAATCCGCAATGTAAAGCAGATAGCTACATAACTATCTGTGGGGAAAATTGAATAATACAAACTTTCCTTATCCCATGTCCCCTTTTCCTTTTGTCTCCTCCACACATGAAAAAACAAAAACACTCTGTTATTTCTTTTTTTCGAAACACAGATCATTTGTGTGTTGGTGAGGGGAGATTTCAGATGCCAATAACATCAGGGCCTTTCACCCTAAATCTCACAAGTGGGTTTCTTTTTGGTGTTTCTGTGATTCTGTATTCAGAGAAATCAAATCCCCCACCATATACGTGTATCATTTGTCCACGATACAGTAAGAAAACAACCTTCACGTCACAAAAAGAAGTGGCCCCTCGAATCTCCCTCTGGTCAATTCTGTACCCAGCACCTAAGGAACCAAAAGCTTTTTCTTAGGCCATACACTTTTGTGTCTATGGCCTGGCATCTTTTCCAACTGCCACTTCTTTCTTCTCATGTTTCCTCAGCACCACCGTGGCTGCTTCCAGCCCTCCACCACGGCTACCCAGACATCCCAGTGGCACCACCATCCTCACCACCCTACATATCTACCACCTCCACTCCTGACTCCAGATCCCATGACCTCCACAGCTGCCACCCAGCTGAACTGTGGGAGGTTTTCTTCCATATCTTTTCTTCTTTCTTTCATAATTTTTCAATCACTGCTCACACATCCCACTGGCAGCCCTATATCAGGTTCCAGAGTATTGCTGCATCCCCCTTACCCTGTTTTTTGTAACCAACATCAATCAAATATACATCAATGCCAATGTAATAGCTTTTGTTTCATCAGAAAATTAACTATAAAAATTTGTAAGTAATGAAGAGCCATCCATTACTAATGTCCTCAACATTCTGAAAGCAGCTCCCTTTATGGGGGAAAAAATTTCAGTAGAAGTCTATAAATAAAGGTTACTATATTAACGTGTAGGGAATCTGAAAGTACATTCTATATGTCACTACATGGCAGAAACTCACTCATAAGTTTGGTTTAAAACACAGTTTAGGTTTTTCTTTTCTAGTTGTACCCTTAAAAAGCTCACACTACCCTATTCAAACCCCCAAACTGTAACTACTATGCATCTGATAAGTTTCTTTGAAGCCACTCACATTTCTAATCAAAGCTATACCTCAAACTCTTGTTTTTCTCTTCTGTCCCCTATGACCAGACCTTAACAAAAAGATACACTAAAAGCCCAGATCTCACTGCTATGAAAAATGTCCCTGTAATAAAACTGTACTTCTACCCCGTAAATATGTATATTGAAAAAAAATTTTTAAAGCCTCCCTTCCTTGGAGTCTACCACCAGTTGAATTCCAATACAGCAAAGCCAGTCTGCAGGTTGTTCAGGCTGTGGACTGCACAAGAGCACTTTATTTCAGGAGGCACCAGTGTCATCATGAGCATCTCCACCAGTTTGAAAATTGTTTGTATTTTTATTAAAACTTCAATGATTTAAAGATGAGTAATTTGATTATTTATATTACAACTTTCTAGCATATGGTAATAAAGTGCCTTGTTCTAAAAATCAGTGTAGTTCAACAATTTTCCATCAGATGGAAGGAAAATGTCTCGTGGAAGGAGTGCCTTTGTCTAATTTACACAAAGTGCCATATGGACTAGCAGCAGCCCTCAGAAACACTCTCAAATGTTTTAAACTTTCTGTGGCTTTCTTGGCTGTTCACTAAAGCTTCTGCTCTTAATTTAATAGACTCTACTTGCACTGAATTAGCTTTTCTTCTGCCAATCTGGTATTGTCTCAGTAACTTCAGTTTTCAAGGACATCCTCAAATTTTAAAGCATGCCCCCAAACACTACTGCAGCCTCCTGTCCCAGGTCTTTAGGTTGTTATTACTAAACATGTTAAAAACAACATGATACCTTTTGCCACTAAAATTAATTACCACTAAAAAAGAGATGCCTATTATAGACACACTTCACAAACTTAAAATCGCTAACAAAATAATGTTGCTTGAACTTGAGTTTCCGTCAGGATTTGAATATATTCCTCACATCTTATAAAGAGCAAAATTAAATTAAGCTTTTAAATGAGAATTCATTTTCATTGACTTGTTTCATTGATAGTGTCATTTACAAAATACTAACACCAGCTATTTGCTTTGAGCAGCAGCAAGTATTAAACAACATTTGACAGGCAATTTCAGACCTAAGTCAAATGGGATAATAAATCAGGTAGAAATCCACATAAACTCACCCTGACCTCCAGAAAACAAGTTTTACTGCCATGGGTGACAATTTGCCCTAGTAGATAATCCAGCTGTGGGAACCTTAAAAAGAAAAAGATATAAGAAAATTTAGAAGAAAGGAGAAAGGTTCAGGAAAGCATAAACAGCATAAACTTCATTATAATAAGTCTTCTCACAGGAAAATAAAGTTAGTTAAGGACTGCTTGAATCTATGTAGCAATTATATCACAATTATATAACAAAAAAATTCTTCTTAATTGGAGTTGTTTCATAAACTCACCATTTTTCCACAGGCTGAGTCTAGGATTTTAGAGATACTTAATCGTATTTTCAGATTAATCTTCAATGGATTACTTTATTTCCATTTTCTTTCTATATTAATCCCCAAGTAGTTAATGATCTAAAAAACTAATATTTAAGTACACCATATAAATGAAGTATCTTAAGGACTTAAGACAGAGCTTTTGTCAGGGGAAGAATGTCTCTGATATAGGAATAATCATGTCCATTTTGTATATAATAATTTTCTTATACTGAACCAAATTGTACTCTGCCCTGCTTCCTTATTTTCTTCTAATTCAGAAGAAATTTAAAAAACCCAGGAACTATGAATCCTATAATATTAACATTAATCAAGTCCTTAAGAAAACTGTTTCCAAACCACTTTCTTCTTTAGAGAAAGCAAAATACTTTCTTCTCTAAAGTTTCCAACAGGAAGATTAGTTATTAGTGGTATTACAAATTTACCTCCCAAATGCCCCTGGTATAGATACCACCTGCTATTTAGTTGAGTTATACAAAAATCACTGATACTCAACCATATTCTATCTCCAAAAATGACAATTTCATAATTTTTTCCAAACAAAAAAATAGAATTGAAAAACCAGATTTATAAAACAAAAACAATTTCAAACTACCTACTACTCAATATGTCATTTTTCTGAACAGCATCAATGGTGTGGCATTATTAACTGTGGTATATTACCCATTCCAATTTATCAATGGTACCTAAAAGAGATGAATTACCTTTAGCATTCCGAAGGGCTTACATGGATTTTTTCAATTCTTTCTTCCCACCCAGTCCCTATGTACAGCCAGTTCCCACTCAGCTTCTACTCTGCAACATACAAATCTTCTCCAAGAGCACAGATGTGACAGGGAAAAGCTGAGGGTTGGGAGGCAAAAAGGTGAGAGTGAGAATGATCATCTCTACAAAGGGCAGGCAAAAAAGAAAGCATGCCAGAGTGAGCAAGAGACACTATGCAGGAGTCAGACGCCACGGGAGGAGCAGAGAAGGGCTGCCTGCTAATCCAGGACTAACATGGATGGGGATCAGCCCACTTTGAAGAAATGAAGCAGGTCCCTGCACCAGTCCCCGTGGAAGGAAGGGAATTCTCACTTCTATCTGATACTAAACTTAGTGGCCCATCCATTCTAGAACACAGCACAACATCACCACCAGCACCACAAACAGTATCAAAACCATCCATCCCCATCACTATCAATGAAATTCATGGTATGCACCCCACCACTGAGACTAAAACCCAGAAGATCCAGGCCATATGTGTACCCAAGGTATAGAAAATGTACACGTTCACATTGTGTTTTCTAAGAGTAGGAAAGGGTTTAAATAATTTTTCCTCCCACAAGGAGACCCACTGATCAGCAGCTTACCATGAATTGCTTCGGTTTGTTTTTCGCATGAAAGAACAGCCAGTTGCAAAATAGAGTTTTTGATCTCTTTTTAGGATCAGCCACCTGTTTCTCATTCCCTATTTTTTAAATTAATCACTTAAGGATAAAATTTAGGATCAAAATCAGTATTCTCAATATGCAGAGTGGTGCAAAAGTCCAAGTTGACATACTAAGTGAAGTCTATCATTTTGTTCACCTCCAGTTTGAAATTTCAAACTACATGAAGACCATGAAAGGAAGAGCAGAGCAGATGCAACATGCAGAGGCTCTCTGTGTTGTTCCAGTAGTGACTTTCCCTTAGAACCGATATTTCAATCTACTGTGGACTAGTGTAATAATATTGAGGGTAAATCCATTCACAACGGCAACAGCTCAATGATACCACAAATAGTGAAAGAAAAGGAAAATCATCGTTGTTGCAAAGGGTGTGGCCACAGAGGAAGAACAAGCAGAAGAGCCTCAAATTAACAGACCACTTAGAACTACGCACTGCTGAGGAAAGTGATCTATGTTCATGCCTCCTGGTGAAGGGTTCAACTACAAGAGGGACCTTACCTACCAAGTGCAAACATTGTAACCTAATCATCTGCATACCCTCCCATTAACCTGTAATTTTAAAAAAAGAAAGTGATCTATGTTAATAAAGAGATGTTGGTATATCACATGTAACTGTTAAGTTTCTCATCTTCTGATCTAGACCTTTTGCTGAATTATGAAATTAACAGGTTGGTAGCGAAAAACAGGACAAGGACCAAGGTGAGGCAGGGTATTTGCCTTAGAGAGAACAAAAAAAATCCAGTAATCAAAGACAAATAATTTTTTATATCTTATGTTTTTTATTTTAGACTAATATGAGGGTACAATTCGGTTACAATGTTTGCATTAGTTAGGTAAGGTCCCTGCTGTAGTTGGACCTCCCACCCTGGAGGTGTGCCAGATAACCTTACATCGTGCCTATTAGGTGAGACCTCACCAGTCCCCCAGTGTTCTCCACCCCCATCTTCCTTTCCTCTGACCCCATCTTGCATTAAATTGAGATTTTCTCTTTGTGGACATGTATTAGTTTGTCAAATGGCTTCATATTAGTATATTAGATAATTGCTTTTCCCTTCTTGCAATGCTTTACTAAAAAGAATATTCTCCAAAGACAAGTAATTTTTTAAATAATAGTTTTACTGATGGGTAATTCTCCATTTTAAAGTGTACGATTCTATAGTTTGTAATGTATTTACAAGGTTGTGCAACTATTACCATTAATCAGATTCCAGAACACTTTCATTACCTCCAAAACAAACCCATACCATTAGCAGACACTCCACAGTCCTGCCTGCACCCTGTCCCTGCCAACCACTAATCAACCACTAATCTATTTTGTCTCCTTGAGTTTGCCCATTCTGGACACTTCATCTAAACAGAATCATGCACTACGTGGTCTTTTGTATTTGGCTTCTTTCACTTAACAAAATGCTGTCAAAGTTCAGCCATGTTGTACCACACTTCAGTACTTCATTGCTTTTTATGGCTGAATAATACTTACTGTGTGACTATGCCACATTTTATTAATGAATGAACCAGTGGACAGTTGGATTGCTTTCAGTTTGGTGCTACTAGGTACAAATTCATGTGAAAGTTTATATAAATTTTCATTTCCAAGTCTATACTTCAGAGGAAAATTGCTGGGTCACATTGTCTACACCTTGAATAACAGCTTTTCAATTTCTGGGGGTAGGGGAAGACGGCAGCTATAATTTTGATAGGGATTACATAAAATCTGTAGATCAATATGGGAAGCATGACACTTTACCTATATTAAGTTTTCCAATCAATTTACATGGGATATCTTTCTATTTTATTTAAGTTCTTTAATTTCTTTCAAAAACATTTTGGAGTTTTCAGTGTTGAAGCCTTGAACATATTCCATTAAATTTATTCCTAAGTATTCCATTTCTTTTGATGCTATTATAAATGTAATTTTTTATTAATTTCATTTTCAGATTATTCTCTGTAAGTGTTTGTATTTATTGATCTTGCATATAACCACCTTACTGAACTTAGTTGTATTTTGGAGGTGGCAGTGTTTTGTTTTGTTTTGTTTTTGAGACAGAGTCTCACTATGTCACCCTAGGTAGAATGCCATGGCATCACAGATCATAGCAACTTCAAAGTCTTGGGCTTAAGCAATCCTATTGCCTGAGCATCCCAAGTAGCTTGGGCGACAGGTACCTTCCACAACACCCAACTATTTTTCTGTTGCAGTTGTCATTGTTGCTTAGCTGGCCCAGGGTGGGTTCGAACCCACTAGCCTCGGTGTATGTGGCCAGTGCTGTAACCACTGTGCTATGGGCACCGAGCCCTGAACTTAGTTTTGTATGTGTGTGGCATCACTTACACATACATATTTTCTATATACAGGATCATATCTTCTGCAGAGATACTTTTATTTCTTCCTTTCCAATCTGGCTGATTTTTATTGCTTTTTCTTGCCTAACTGCCTTACATAAGACCTCTAATAGGATGTTGAGTAAATATGACAATCCTTGCCTTGTTCCTTATCTTAGGAGGAAAAGTCTTTCACCATTAAGTATGACCTTAGCTGTGGGCTTTTCATAGATGACCTTCATTAGGTTAAGGGAGATTGCTTCTATTCCTAGTTCTGTTAAGTTTTTTAATCATGTAACACTGTTGGAATCTGTCAAATGCTTTCTCTGTGTCTAATGAAATGATTATGTGACTTTTGTACTTTATTCTATTAATGTGATATTAATGTGAAATCAATGATATTACATTGATTTCCATGTGCTGAACCAACCTTGCATTACTCAGATAAATCCCCCTTAGTCGTATAGTATAATCCTTCTATATGCTGATTTCCATTTGGTAGTATTCTGTTGCAGTTTTTACATCTATATTCATACAGACTATTAGTCTGTACCCTTCTTGTGATATCTTTGGGTTTTGTATCAAAGTACTACTGGCCTTAAAGAATGAGTTGGGAAATACTCCCTCTTCTTCCGTCTTCTGGAAGAGATTATGCAAAACTGCTGTTAATTCTTTAAAATTTTGGTAGCAGTTACCAGTGAAGTCATCTCAGCCTAGGCTTTTCTTTGTGAAAATTTTTTATTCTACTTCAATTTCCCTTCTTGCTATAGGTCATCTCAGATTCTTTCCTCTTGCATCAGTTTGGATGTATTTGTCTTTCTGGGAATGTACCCATTTCATCTAAGTTATATCATTTGATATAAAATGATTCAGGATGTTTCTTTACAAACCTTTTTATTGCTCTAGAGTGGGTAGTGGGTCTTCCGCTTTCATTCTCATTTTACTAATTAAATATTCTTTTTTTTTTTCTTTTTCTTTTTTTTTTTTTTTTTTGGCCAGGGTTGGGTTTGAACCCGCCACCTCCAGCATATGGGGCTGGCGCCCTACTCCTTTGAGCCACAGGTGCTGCCCTCTTCTCTCTTTTTCTAACAGTTAGGTAAAGGTTTGTCAATTTTGTTATTCTTTTCAAAAGACAAATTTTTGTTCTTATTGATTTTTCTATTGTTTTATTATTCTGTATTTCACTTACTTCTGCATAGTCTTTATTCTATCCATCCTTCTGCCCATTTGAGGTTTACTCTTCTTTTTTTACTTTAAGGTGAAAGGCTAGATTTGAGACCTTCTTTTCTTCTGTTAATATAACCATTTATAGCTAAAAATTTTCCCCTTTTCAGTACTACTCAGGTGGCACTGCATCAGTTTCAGTATGTTTTCTGTTTTCATTCATCTCAAAGTATTTCATTCATCTCCTACTTGTCTTCTAGTATGTTTTTGTTTTCATCATCAAAAAGTATTTTTTAATTTGCCTTGTGATTTCTCCTTTGACCACTGGTTATTAAGGAGAATGTTACTTTGTACATATTCTGTATTTCTGTAATTTCCATCAGCTCTTGATTTCTAACATCATTCCACTGTGGTCAGAGAACATACTTTATAGGATTTCAATCCTTTCAAATTCACTGAACCTTGCTCCACAACCTAATACATGTTCTATTTTAAATAATGTTCTACATGCATTGAAAATGATGTATATTCTGCTGTAGTTAAGTGGAGTGTTAAGATATCCATTCTACTTAGTATATAGAGTTGTTAAAGTCTTCTATTTTCTTGCTGATCTTCGGCTTAGTTTCAATCCATTATTAAACTCTTTTCTGGAAATTTTTCTATTTTTCCCTTTGATGCTGTCAGGTTTTGCTTTATGTATTTTAAGGATCTACTGTTAAATGCATATGTTTGCAACTGACTTTCTGATTAATCAATACCTTTAACAACATACAATGACCTTTTCTGTTTCTTGCAATAATATTTTACTTAAAATTTCACCTGATATCACTGTAGCCATGCTACCTCTCTTTTGGTTACTGTTTGCATGGTATATTTTGTTCTATTCTTTTATTTGCAAAATATTTGTGCCTTCACTTACAAAGTGCTTCTATTATAGACAGCAAATAGTTGGGTCATCTATTCATATCTATTTCATTCTATTCTGCCAATTTTTGCCTTTTGATTAGAGTGTTTGGTGCAATGCTGGTTGACGTAATTACTGGTATGGCACACCTCTGCCATTTTGAAATCTGTTTTCTACTCTAATGTCTTTTTGCTTCTCTGTTCCTCCATTACCAACTTCTCTTGTGTTTTTCAGGATACCACTTTAATTATTTTATTTTTTTTACCGTATATTTTTAGTTATTTTCTTAGCAATCATACTCTTATATCAATCTATAAAATTACCTTTACTGGTATTCTTTATTTCCTCCTGTGGATTTGAGTCACTGGCCAGGGTCTTTTCTTTACAGCCTCAAAGACTCCCTTTAATATTTCCTATACGGCAGGTCTGCTAGAGACAAGTTCTCTGAGAAATCGGAACAAAGTCAATTTAAAAGTCACCAAGTTCACCATTCTGAGATTCAATCCTTTTTCTAGAATAAACACTCCTCAGATTGTTCTAAGACTTGGTTAGTTTCCACCACTCTAGTTTATTTTCACAAGTTTTGCCGCTGTTCTCATTACTGTTATGTAAGAGAGGATTTTCAGAACGTCCTTACTCTAACAATGCAGATGTGATTCCAAAGTAAATAATATTTTAATGTGTTTTTTTTTTAATAAAAATTAACACAAAGAAGCCTGTGAACTGGGCTGTGCCAAACCACACTGGAGTCACACACAAAAGAAAAAAAAAAAATCAGTAAAAATTTATCTATTTTATTTTAAAATTTTTACATTTTGTTCATTGTGGATTTTTTGCATAAATTTTATTTTTTTAACTAAATAAAAATTTTATTTTTATTGTTGAGTTTTTTTGGTGCTCCCTTGCTGAGCCTGGGGAAAGATGATTTTCAGACCATATTTCTATTGTTTTTATTCTAATATGCTTATTCTCTCAACTGAGATATTACTGGAAATTCACATTTACATTCTTTTGCAGTATCTTGGGCTATTGTCAAAATTATAGTCCTAAAATTTAGCAGAAAAATTTCACTATGTAGTTTCAGAGTAGAGGATAATTTATAACAGCTATACTAAAATAATTTCATAAACTTTCTAGTAGAGGCAAATACACTCACTTGGTATAAAACTCATTACTAACAGCCAGTTAAACTAATATGATGTGAATTTTTTTTTTTAAAAAAGGAATATTTGCTCAATTATCCAGGAAATTAAATGCAATTTTTAGCATGTCCACCAAACAAACTTCCAAAGATACCATGCAACAGTAACAAAATGCATGAGGCTTAGAAATATTAATTTCAACCAAAATTATTCTGGGGCCTGGTGCAGCAGTTCACGCCGTGTAATACCAGCACTCTGGAAGACGAGGAGGGTGGACTGCCTGAACTCAGGAGTTCAAGACTAGCATGAGCAATAGCAAGACCCTGTCTCTAAAAAATTGCTAAGCATTGTGGCAGGTGCCTATAGTCCTACCTACTCAGGAGGCTAAGGCAGAAGGATCACTGGAGCCCAAGAGTTTGAGGTTGCTGTGAGCTATGATACCCCCGTACTCTAATGAGAGCAACAAAGTAAGACTCTGTCTCAAAAAAAAAAATTATTCTGCTATATGAAATCAGTTCTCAAATCAATTTCCACTGAAAATAAACTGACAGTAATATAATAATTAGGTACAAAAAATTGTTTGGCTTAATATGTGGCAACATTTCCAACCTGAGAACAATTATTAGTGTATAGAAAAAGACTGCCTGCTTGAGAAGCTATTTTGAATAAGCAATTTCAAGCATCTTAGTATAAAGATAATTAATTCTGGATGATTTGAGATTACTTCTCTTATACTATCATTTAAAAAAGTGTTCATATTAAGTTTTTAGATTAGTACTTTACAGCAGCAGTCTGCTGAGGTGTGAAAAATTAACTTTCCTATTAAGTGTTCATTATCTGCTTCTGCTGCTTTATTGTCATTTCTCATAGTCCATGACTCTAAATGCCATGCTTGCTCCACCATGCTTTTGAAAAGCATTTAAAATAATTATATCGATATTAGCCTGTTTCTGGAAAAATATATTTGTCTTATTACCATCTTTATAGAAGCTAATGCACCATGTTGGCTTTTCATTTGTGCAGGTAAGCCAAACTTCCCCAAAAGTCAGTATGAACCAGTTACTAATACTATTTGGACCAAATCACATAAACTGCCTACATGCCTGTAACGTCAACATGTACATACTGTTTTGTTTCTCAATGGCGAGTGAACCTACTAGTTCAACAGGTCTGTAGTACACAGAGCAGCAAGACTAATAAAGAGAGGTCCTGAAGGGTCACACAGTCGATCTCCTCTGGAGAAAGGAAGTTAGTTCATTTGCCTTAAAGACAATAATCAATCTTATTTTTAAAATCTCCCAACAGTTTGGGTTAGCAATCTCTTTTTCTTCTATCTAGTCTAAATTCTGGTAACAAAACATAAAACAGAAATGAGAAACAAAAATAATCATTTATTGTATTTATCTATTTATTCATATATCATTTCTTTACTAGTTATTTAGCAAATGATATGACTACCTAGGAAATCTAAGGAAAATGACCACCAAAAGATTAGAATCGATAAGAGTTTGGAAAATGCCCACTTACAGAATTACATCTTAGATTCTATAACTTTCAACATATCAATTATTAGTTACATGGAATTGCAACCAATACATATAATATATATACAGAGGGTGCCAAAAACTGTATGCACATTTTAAGAAAGGAAAAAAGCATTAAAATTGTAAATTCAAGTCACATTTGATTTCTACAATTATAAAAGATACTAGACATAATACACAAGAAAAGAAATGTTATTGTTATACATGTTGAGCATTACAATTTTAATACAGGTTTTTCTTTCTTAAAATGGTTATACAGTTTTTGGCACATGTGTATGTGTGTGAGAGAGAGAGAGATACCAATTAGTTGTATAACAAAACCAATTAGAAGAAGGCCCATTATAAATCTAAAGAAGAGTATCAAACATCCAGGAATAATCTTAAATGCCCATTTTCCAAACATGGTGGGACATGCAAAGTAAGGGACTACACAAAATCATGACAGGTACAGAGCAGAGGCAAGAATACTGGTCTCCTATAAACTCCACCTGTGCTCATTCAAGCTACCATGAAGCTCCCTACTGGCCAGCAAACAATCTGAAGCAGCGGTTCTCAACCTGTGGGTAGCAACCCCTTTGGACCGTATTAAAGGTTCACGGCATTAAGAAGGTTGAGAACCACTGATCTGAAGACTCTGTATATGGAATATTTCTTCTCTGGCTATTGAGGATTAAAAATGCTTATAAGTTAAAGACTTAAAAAAATGAACGGCTATCCCACCCCTATCCCATGCCTCTGTCTTCCCCCACCCCTATGCATCCAGAAAGGCTATAACTAAAAACCAGCAGACAGTTCCTGGATGCTGCTCCTCAATGGCTTCTTCACCTTCTCCACTGAGGAATCCACTACAGCTGCTGCCAGGTGTGTGTGTGTGTATGTGTCTGTGTGTCTGTGTGTGCACACATGCTCTGATTAGCGGATGTACGGCAGCCATTGGGGTATACAGAAGCCTCAGTCAACCACTGGGCAATTTCCCCCCTCATACCCTGACCTAGGCATTAAATACGGAGCAGCAAACAAAACAGACAAAAACTGGTGCCTGTAGGCCGGGGGGCAGGGGGAAGTCTTTCTAACACAAGTTGTGCTCAGAAAGGTCCTCTAGACATTTACACGTTCCTCAAGAAAAAGTGGCATGTTTCATACTGGGAACATTCTTTGTCTGTTGGATTCCAGGCTGAGATGGAACTTGCCTGATGGTCCCTTTTTTATGATAAGCCAGTAGGAGCCATCCATTCCATGAAGCCACACAGTCTCTCCACATATTCCTCCTGTCTGGGTAGTGGTCTAGGCTGGATCCCAGATGCCCTGAGAGGCCCGCAGATGCACCTGGTTGTAAGCCACCACACCACCTAAGACCATAGGAAAAATAACATCATTTTCTAACAGCCTCAGGTGGCTGGAGGAACAGGTGGGAGACTGCTGTGGTGAGGACCAGGACATAAGAGGACACTTCACACATGTGAAGGCACACGACACAAGAGCCCCCACTGCTGCCTGCAACACTACCTTCCTGGGCTCCTTCCACCTGCAAAGCTATGCCCTGGTTAGGGGGCTGCACTCGCTGTTCCCCAGTGAGTGGCATCCAGGTAACTTGCTCTCCCACCTCCTGTAGGGCTGTTGTTCTGCATCCCCTCTCAGTGAGACTCTTCCTGGTATCCCACTTCCCCGGCCCAAACGCCTCTTACCTTGTCTTGGGTTTATTTTTCCCATAATACTAACCATACCTGATATAGCATTCACACAAGTTCATCTGATTCCTTCCATTATTACAAGTTCCCTGGGGCACAGTTTTTGTCTGTTTTGTTTGCTGCTCCATATTTAATGCCTAGAACAGTGTCTAGCACATATAAATACTCAAAATTATTTGTTGGATGGTGTTGGGGGCGGGGCGGAATGCTGGACACTAGTTAAAGGTGAAAGGGAGATTTTACCTAGTATCGACACTATAGGGGAAAGAGACTTCAGTATAGAACTGAGCTCAATTCTAATCCATGCAGAGGTGACCAGACGTTTTAAAGGGAGAATGAGAAGTGGGGACACAGAATGAGTGTGGGCTAAGCAGAGATGAGTGAAAGGTGTAAAGGTGGCACTCAGAGATGAGGTTGCAGAGATGTTCAGGCCAGGTTTATTGAAAAGGGACAGTGACCCACCTGGGCAGTGCAAAGATAGAGTCTGGGCCCCCTGGGGGCAGTTAGAGACCCCTTTTATATGGGGCTGTAGGGGGACCGGCCATAGCCTGGCAAATTCCACAGCTTGCCTGAACAGGATCTTTTGGCACAAACTTCTCAGGGAGTGGACTAGTAAGATCCTTTGTGTCTTTGCTTTTGGGCGGGTGGGGGGGGGTGTAAATGTGTGTTTGCATTAGTTCCCCCAACAATGAGAAAGTGGAAAATTACAGAAAGCAGATAAGGGGGTTGGTCAATGTCCAGGGGACGAGGCCATCTGTACCTGCTCACTGGCATTTGTCAGGCCCCTCCCCACCTGCAGAGACTGGGAGGAGGAGCCTAAGATGATTACACTTCAAAGGAACAGCTCTCTGACACTAAGGCAGACACTCCATGATGCTAGGAGACCACCTCAAAGAGACAGAGAAAGAATTGTAATTGTAAGTTTTTAATAAATGACCCAAGAAAAGTCAGGGGCCTATTGTCAGGTGTTGGCTACAACAAAAGTTAAATTATGTGTAGGCAGCCATGTGCTTTTCCAAAAAGGAACTTAAGGGGGGCTAGGTCATCCCAGAAACATGGCCTGGGCTGCCAGAGCCAAGTTATCATATTTGTAAGTCCTGAAGGGTGAGAGGAGTAGTAGACAAAATTGTGCTGAAAGTTGCAGTTCTTACAGACCAGGGCTGAAAGAAGCCTGACCAGTTTGGTCAAGGAGAAAATCTGGGTGAAGGGATGGGTGGATAAAATAGGCATATGGCTTGGTGGGAAGGATCAAGATGGTTACGATTTGAACGCATCCAAATTCAGACAGGAAGTAGGTAACATTTCAGAGGAAACAGCAACTCTCAAACACGTGCTGGTGGATATAAACCTCCCACTTGCTCACAAAAACTGCTCATAGGAACAAGCCAGTAGTTCATCTAGTCCTTCCCAACCAACCTCAGGATATTTTCTCGGTCTGAGTTTGTTGCTCGCTGTTTAAAATTCATATTAGACCATTCCTAAGTAGCTTACAAAAGATCTCCTATGGAGCTGATGCTATCTGTTCCTATTAATTCTTTGTTAATGAAGCATCTTTTAGTAGTTGATTTGTTTTTCCACCTTTTTCCTTGGGAGCCCGCCTCTGAGATGCAGAAGAGTTTTAACCCACTTTCCTTCCTCCCCACCCCTCTCCACATTTCTCCACCTTCAGCTGACACTCAGATTCAAAACAGTTCCATGCCCTGGACATCACAAAGCAAAGAGCTGGATCTCCAGGGAGCCACCTGATTTCAGTAACTCTGCACTGCCCCAGCTTACATTAGTTTGCATTTTCAGCAGGTCAACTCTAATATTGGCTAGATTTTTTATCTTTTATAATGACAAAAATTTAAAAAAGAAAAGGCAACTAATATTTAAACACAACTTGGGAATGGAGGCAAATTCAGGGTTTGTGGAACCACAGGTTTACATAACTGGGGAGTAGGAGAGTCCAAAGAACATCCTTGCTATTTAAAAAGAATCCAAAACTACAAACACAAACTGGGAGATGGCCATATGTATGAACACATCGCTAAGGCCCTCCCTAGGGCCTCCAGAGCTTAAGATTCATTAGCTTCTCGGTCAATACACCTCTGCTGGGAGATATAAAAGACGGAGAGGTTTCCACCAGCAGCGTTCAAATCTCTAGAAAATCACTAAGCATAACAGTCCTCTATTACCTCAATCCTCCAGACGCTATTCTTATCTCTTTTTCACAAACCACCATCCCTGCTGTTCCCTCTAATTTGGGCAACAGCAATTCATTACAAAAAGAGTGTATGCAGGACTAGGTTTGTGCCTCCTCCCCAATTTGGGCTTTAGCAGTCTACTTTCATGTCAATTATGCAATAGCCAAAACAGAGAGTTCAACGGAGGACCCAAAGCACAGTCGTAGTTCTTATATAAGCCTTCATGAACCATCCATAAGATCTGCCCCCCAGACTTGGTTATGTGGAACTACATAAGATAGACTGACTTGGCATCCAGGTTTATTTCTGACCTTCAAAACAGTAAAAGCTTTCTGCACTTAATTTACTCATTTATATTAACATAATTTTTAATTTGATAGTGAAACTAATCTTTAATAGAATTTGATTATTTCATCACACAAACATAAAGGAACGTCCTCACACTACTACTCAACTTTCACTGTTCTCTCTGCACAATGAAAGGGACCACTTGTACAGGTCCCTGATACACTAATCTTTGCAGGAAAAACAACCAACGAAGACCATTTAGACAAAATACAAAAGTTTACATGCTATAATTCTTCAACACAACTCCTTTTCAATACTATTTTTCTCTTTACATGTTTATAAACACCGGTTTTTATTTACTTTAAACCATGGTAGCCACACCTTAAGCTACAAAGTGATAAATAAAAAGAAACAATGCTGTTCCATGGGTCTCACCCCCTACACATTAGAATCACTAAGAGAGCCTTTTAAAATTACAGATACCAAGGCATCACCCCAAACTAATCAGAACAGAATACTAGGGCAAATCGGAGTACCTACACATCAATATATCTTCTGCTTTCTACTTTTGTCTTCTTCTTACCTGAAAAAAATAGCTATAAACGTTGGTTTTGTTTTGGGGAGCAGAGGAAAGGGAGGGAAGGAAAGATCTTCAATAGCTAGCAAGTTATAATTACTAAGTTTCTATCAAAGATCAAAATAAAATCTTTTTGCAGTCTGAAAGCCATAAAGGAAATCCATGGGAACTTTTCTTAATCACTATCAATATGTAGCCAAAGACTTCTTACCAAGTCATAATAGATACAAAATCTATTTTTTAATGCTTTACAATTCTACTTAATTATTTAAAGCTTCCTACATCATCTTAAAAGGTATCTCAAACTAAGATCATGTTTATTCTTAAGTAAAGTTTTAGTTTAAATCAGAAATTATGATCCTGACTTGTCTTTGAAATCTCTTCTCAGATGCTCTGGCAATCACATATAACTTCACCAATAAGCACATATTTTTTAAGCAATTATATAACAGAGAGTACAGGCGCCTTTGGTATCCTGCCAAGTGTACTTCTTTCCGTGTTTGTATTTAAAATAGAATGGTAGTAACATCACTTGTGTGCCTGCAATTCCTTCTATGCACAGGCTCAGAATGAAAAAAAAAAAATTTTTAAATGGATGTAGCAAGCAGCTTCGCTGCTTTGCCATTATAAAGCTTGAAGGAAATAACACATTCATACTAAATTAAGACGAAGACACAGACCAAATTATCCAAAGCTGGGGTGGGTGGGAGAGAACTCGCTTTAACTAACCTACCGACGCCTCTCAAACGGGGTGTTTAGCCAGGCAGCACGCGAAGGTGCCCAGTGAACTGCAGCACCTCAGCCGGGGCAGGTGGCGCGGGCAGGAAGGAACAAGCGCTCTGAAGACCGAAACGCCAGCAAACACTGCGCTGCCCTGAGCCCGGCTGCCTCGCTCCCTAACTCTGCGCACCTGTCTTCCAGGAGGTCCAGAAGGTACGCGCCAGAGCCAAGCCCGACCCCAGGGCAGAGCAGGGAAGGATTCGCTCACCTGAGACGCGAAGAGCAGAGAAAGACGCCCAAGAGGCCACCGCCGTCCTGTAGGAGATGCTCATCCCAGACCAGCTCCCACACGCTTCCTCCTCCCCAGCTCGAGTTTTCTATTTACGGACAGATCTGGACGCCGCTGACCAGTCAAGGGTCTCCGCCAACCGGGGCTGACAAACTTGCCCAGAGAGCCGACAGAGCTGGCGCAGGTGGAAAGCGAGGGGCGCCCCCGCACCTTCAGACGCTCCGGCTCACTGTCACCTCCGCCCGCCCACGCCCGCGCGGCGCCCCCGCCCTCCCCTCGGCGCCGGCACCGCCCAGGCCGCCTACCCCGCTCCGAGTGCCGGGGCACAGCCGGGGCCTGGGGGCCCGGACCGCCCGCAAGACGCCCGGGAGCCCCCCGGGTCGGCCGCCTAGCTCGGACAAAGAGAAACCGCGGGGCGGGCGGCCGCGTAGCCCGCGCGCCTGGCCCGCGAGGTGCGGTCGGCGGTGACAGCGGTGGGGCGGCGCGGGGCGGCAGCGGCGCGCGCCCCCTCCCGGCCGCCGAGAGACGCACACGCCGAGGCCCGGTCGCCTCCACCCGGCCCGCGCCCAGCGCCGCCGACCGCAGTCCCGCCGCCGGGGAGCCGCAGCGCCCTCTGCCGGCCGACCCCCTCCGCCTTCTGCGCGCGCGCCGGCCCGCTCCAGTTCCCGCAGGCGGCGGGCGCGGCGCGGCGCGGGCTGCTGTTCCCCCCCACCGGCCACTGCGGTCACTGGGCGGCAGGAGACCCCAGGCAAAGGAGGAAGTGAGACGGAGTTGGCTCCCATAGAGGCAGGGGCTTCAAGGAGTGAGATCTGCTGTTTTCCCCTTAGGACAGAAGAGGGAGCAGCTTCGAATTAAGAGCAGCAGGAAGAATTGGGGTCCAGCTTTGGGAAGAACTTTGTAGGATAGTAGAGTTCCTGCAAATCAGGTGTCTGAAAAGGTCTGTGGACAAGGCAGGCGTTTCTACCCAGAGCACATTTATTTCTGTGTTTAAGAAGCACCAAATGTGCATCCCCGCTGTCCGAGGGGTTCTAGTGTGCCTTGAGCGCTCGTACACTAAGTAGATGGATGAATGATTTCTCAGAGACACTTCCAGGCCTACCTGAATGCTGCGGCTCCCCAAACAGGACATCTAGCGGTGTAAAAAGGCAAGGGAGGCACGTGGGGTGGCTCACGCCTGTAATCCTAGCACTTTGGGAGACCCAGTTGGGAGGATCACTTGAAGCCAAGAGTTCAAGGCCAACCTGAGTAATACAGCTAGACCTGCCCCCTCTACAAAAAAAAAAAAAAGAATTAGAAAAATTAGCTGGTTTGGTGGTATGTGCCTGTAGTCCCGCAGGAGGCTGAGCCACTAGAATCCCTTGAACCCAGGAGTGTGAGGTTACTGTAAACACTGCACTTTAGCCCAGAACGAGACCCAAACTCAAAAAAATAAAAAGTGATAGCAGCCTCTGATGTAAACAGCGATGAAATAAAGATTTACCATTATAAATATGAAATTATGGTGCTAGTCCTTGCACTATTTAGGGTTTTGTTTGTTTTCTGGGGGCATCTTTTCTCAAGCCACTGTGTTAAGCAGTATTTGTGTCAGCTTTTTTTTTTTTTTTTTTAATACAAACTAGACTAGTTGGTGAAGGGAAATCACGAAATGGTCCTTTTCCACACCGCTGTCTTTTAAAATTATTCTGTCAGATTTCCCTTCTCCTCTGGAAGAATCTAGGACAAATTTCATAGCCTTTCCTGTCACTTTCAGGTGTTAATAAACAGTCTGATTCACTGGTATTAAAAAGTCTAGTTCAATTCAAATCAAAACTTTAATCTCATTCCATTTGAGCCTTCCACACTCCCTTCCCACCACCCACCGGTCTCAGCTTGACCCACTCTCACAAGTGTGCATGGGAAAGGAAAACAACTTTTACAGCTTTTTATTCTCCACTCTCCCAGGCTAGCTCAGGGAAGGCCGGTTCTTTAAGTTGGATGTGGTGGGGTCCTGATCCTTGCAATTTCAGCCTCGGCTCTCCTCTGGTGGCCCACCATGCAGGGAGCCACCCCCTGGTAGGCAAACTCAGCTATTCTTCCACCAGCACGATGCTGGGATTTTGGCCCACCAAGGTCTAGAAGTATAGGCCACTGTCACTGAGTCCTCCCTCCTCATTCTTTGGCCACACATAGCTCTGGCAGCCTCTGTCCTTAAAGCAGCTGTCCCTGGGTTGATGCATGTTCCCATCCTTCAGGTGACACATAGCAGATTCTCCAAGTAGTTCTCCAGAAGTATGCCTTTATTTGCATGAAGCGGGTCGGTCCTCCCTCCCTCCCTGACAGCATCCTCTCGTTTTCATCACTAACCTTCTCCCTTGAGATAACTCACTCTCTCTTTCTCTCTCTCTCTCTGTCTGCTGAAGGTGGCAGAGCCCCTACTTAGCAAATCTTCCGAAGGAGATCCAATTCCTCTTTTTATGGGTAGAGATAACTGACCATGTGGCAGCATGGAGGCAAGCCCTTCAGATCTTCGGCAGTATAATTAACTGCCAGCTTTCAGCCATCACACCTTTGGATACACAGTGCTTACACCAAGATCACACAACACACACACCCCTGTGGTTCCCAGCGCATGCCTGAGCATGGTGGAAACCCTAGAGCCAGGCCATTTCTGCCCTTGCTGCCTCGAATGGGCAGCCTTTGCTCAGCAACTGCCCACTCCCTGCAGGGCTTTCTACGCACTGTGCTGCAGCCTGGAGCTCTTGCTCTTCATCACCTTCCCTTCCCTCTCCAGTGCCTGAGTGCTGGACCTGCACAAAGTCTCAAGGCACTCCTCATCCACACGCCAAGCTCCTTCTCCCTCTTGCTCTGTTCTGCACAGATGTTTTCTTCAGTATCTGTTTGCACTTCTCATCTTGCCTTGGCATCTGCTTCTCAGAGGTCTCAAACTAGCACAGTCACCATTGTACCCAATAGCTATTCCAAGACAAGTCCCATTTTAACATTTGGCTATGCTGTATTTAGCGACGGTGAAAAGAAAAGGAGAATGTTCTTTTGAGGGGAAAAAAACTGCAATAAGCAGGTATCTCAGCACAGACTCCCTCCAAAAACAGAGCCTGATAAAAGGACTTGGATGCAGTTTATTTTTGAAGGTGATCCCAGGAAGCACGAGTGATGGAATTGAGATGTTGAGACAGGAAAGTATGAAAAAGCGATTTAAAGGTGTATTCTCAAGGCCACTGCTGCATGCATCAGGCACACAAACACACAATACACCTGGGATCTCTGAGAAGGTTACAAAAGTCCCCCCAGAATTGTCATTTCAAAGACATGGGGCTGACCGTTCACACTCTGGCTCCTACTCTCTGTTGATTAAAATTGGCTATGAGGCTTAACTCCCAAAGTTACCTAGGGCATTAGAAAAGGACACAGGCAGAAAAATAGGGTGAACCCCATGGCAGCATCCTTGAGGTGGAACATTGTCACTTGAATCCCAAGGGGAGGGACACCCATCAGAGATATGGCTGAGAGGTAGCCAAAGGCAGGCATGTGGTTCAGGGGAGCAAAGGAGTATTTTCCCAGTGCCTTAGGAGACTGAGGAGCATGTGGATAGTCCACAGGCATCTACCCTCGGAAATTCCAAATTGCTGAAACACCAGTGAAAAAAGGCTAAAGAAAAAAGAATAGAGCGGTGTTTGCAAATTAACAATGACACTTGGCAGCAGGTGGATTTACCAAACACCAGCACAGTTACTAGGGGTCACTACCTGTAGGACTGGACAGAGGGAGACACTGAACTGTAACTCAATTCCAGCAAAGCCTCTGCAGCACAGACAGAGAGTGAGCGGCAGCTGCACCCACCAGCTCGAGAGCACCAGTTGTTCCATTTTTCTGAATCAGTTGTTAAACATATGCATTATTAAAGATTAAATTATGTAAACCTACAATTATATATATTATATTGAAAACAAAATTAATAAGTATTCAAAACTCATCCTAATTACTATGGTAAGTAAGATAGTAAGTAGCAGTAAGGTACCAGGCTGGAGTTTACTCACCACTCATGTGTCTGCGTGGTGGAAATACTACATGACCGTGTGCCATTGTGTGTGTAGTCCCAAATCCACACTCAGCTCAGATCATCTACAGAGAGTGTATTCTCACCACAGCAAACACCATAAAGAAGGGCCTACGGAGACATTGTGAAACATCTATATGCACACTACTGCGTAGACTTATATGTGACATGGCCAGAGGTGGCCGGGCATGAGCTAAGTGGTGAGTTCTCTATGACCCTGCCAGATCCACCCTTAGATGTGGGCTGTCTGGGTAAGGTGTATTCTTGGTCAAGGGGGGGCTCTGCAGGTGAGGGAGACTTTGAGGGAGCTGTCTGCTCACAGTCTTCCAGCAGCTGAGACTTCCATAATATCCTCCATAAGTGACATAAAGTCGTTCATAGTATATTCATTGAAAATAGCTATTTCTGTAGGTATAGATAGCCATTTTTGTTTCTGGTATTGTTTAGGTGTGGCCTTTTTCTTTAATTTTTTTTTCTTAATTCATTGCCTCTGACATGTGTCTCCTTTTTATCTTTTTAAAACCAGCTTTTGACTTTGTCAACTGTATTGTATTTTGTTTACAATTCTACTGACTATCCTCATATCTTCCCTTCTGTGCTCTCTGGGTTTAATCTCTTCTATTCCTGACTTGTTCCTCAAAAGCTTCGCTCATTAATTTTCACTCCTTTTTTTTTTTCAGATACATTTCCCACACATATTTGTGGCACTTTCAATGTCATTAAATTATAAGGTCTATGTTTTCATTATAATTTTGACCCATGAATTATTTTAGAAGTATTATTTATTTGTATGTTTGTTTATTTGTTTTGAGACAATAGTTTCACTTTGTTGCCCAGGCTAGAGCACCATGGCATCAGCCTAGATCACAGCAACCTCAAACTCCTGAGTCAAGCCATCCTCCTGTCTCAGCCTCCCTAGTAGCTGGAGCTACAGGCACCTGCCACAACACCAGGCTCTTGCCTGAGCTGGTGTCAAATTCCTAAACTCAAGGGATCTTACCACCTCTGCCCCCCCAGAGTGCTAGGATTACAGGTGCAAGCCACCACACCCAGCCTAGAAATGTGTTTTTAATTTCAAAATACATGAGGCTTTTTTAGATACCTTTTTGTTATTGGTTTCTAATTTAATTGCATTTTGACCTGAAAACATGGTCTGTTTGATACACATTTCTTTAAAACAGATACAGACTTGCTTTCTGGCTTCATCATAAATACTTTATGTTCTTGAAAAGAACATGCATCTTCTAATTTTTAGTGCAAAAGGACCTCACTAAAATATTGCCAAATGCAAGATATGGAATAAACCTTAGCAACCATCAACTATTGAATAAAGAAAATGTATATATATATGTGTGTGTGTGTGTGTGTGTGTGTGTGTGTACACAATGGAAAACCATTCGACCTTAAAAAAGAGTGAAATCCTATCATTTGTGACCACATGGAAGAACTTGGAGGACATTATGTAAAGTGAAATGAGCCGGACACAGAAAGACAAATAATGCTCCATCTCACCTACATATGGAATCTAAGAAAGCTGAACTCGCAGAAGCAAAGAGAAGACTGGTGATTGCCAGGGTGGGGTGTGGGTGAGACTGGGAGATGATGGTCTAATGGTACAAAATTTCAGTTAGCAGGAGGAATCAGTCAAGAGATCCATGGTACAGCACAGTGATTATAGTTCATAATGATGACTTGTATTCTTTTTTAGGGTAACAAAGAGAGATTTTTATTTAGAAAGAACAAAGAGAAAGTTAGAGCACTTTCAAACACAATTGGAAGTGGGTCTCTCTCATGAAGGAGAGAAAGTGAGAAAACTAATGAATTCTGAAAAAAATCACTGAGAGTAGATCAAAGTGTTCTCACCACAAAAATTAAGTATGTGAGAAAATGCATATGCTAATTTATTCAACTTGCCATTCCATAATGTATACATATTTGAGACCATCACATTGTACATCATGAATAGATACAATTTTTGTCAATCTAAAAAAAGAAAATAAAAAAATACTTGGCAAAAATGTAAAATAAAATAAAATAAATAAAATATTGCCAAATATAAGACAGGGAATAATTGGTGTAGAAGTACTCAAAAGGCCTTTACTGTTTGGGAGAAGCACAGAGGTATCAAAAATTGGAATTTATAATTACCTATATGTGTTATATGTATAATGGACTTTTTAGAGCAAACTTTTTAAATTTTTGGTCCAGAGGTTCTATCCTTTCTAATATTTTGTATCCATGAGCCATCAGTTACTGAGAGGAGAGTATTAAAATCCCCCACTGTGATGCCGAATTTGTTCATTTCTCCTTGCAGTTCTGCGAACTGCTGGTTTTCATATATGTTATCAGAAACAAACATATTTCCAATAAGATACATTCTATCATTATATAGTGATGCTCTTTCTCCCTAATACTTTCTACCTTAAAATATATTTTCTTCAGGTACCTATAGAAGCTTCCTTTTGGTTTATAATAATACCATACATCTTGTTCTAGCTTTCAACATGTCTATGTTTTCTTCAGTATGTTCCCCATGACTTAGCAATATCTGGTTATTTTTATTCCATCTGACAATTTCTACCTAATAATTTGTAAATCTACCCCAATGACAATTTTATATATATAAAACTAAACCTATTTCCACCATATAATTTTATACTTTCTATTTTTTTGATTTTTAACAGAGTTGCTCTGTTGCCCTGGATAGAGTGCTGTACGTTATTGTAGCTTGTAGCAACTTCAGATTCTCAGGTTCAAGATATTCTCCTGCCATTAGTCTCCTGAGTAGCCACAATACCCAGCTAGCTTTTAGTTGAGACAGAAAGTCAACTAAAGACTAAAGGTCGAGACAGAAGTCAACACTCTTGCTCAGGCTGGTCTCAAATTCCTGAGCTCAAGCAATCCACCCCCTTCAGCCTTTCCCAGTGCTGGGATTACAGGCATGAGCCACCACATCTGACCTGATTTTATGCTTTCAATTGGCCCTGCACATCTTCTCTTCTTTTCTTTGTTCCTTAGATTGTTTGACGAAAACTTTTCATTGTTTACATTTCCTGTTATAAAAGTTATATGCTGTGTTTTTGTCTTCCAGTAGTTGTGCTTAAACATATAACACATAGGCAACTAGAAATTCTAATTTTTTATATCTCTGTGCTTCTCCCAAGAGAGAAAGGCCCTTGTCTTTGCTGCTCTGCAGTTTGCTTCTTTGGGTGTGTCTCTCTCTCAATCATTCTGTATAATTTCTTCACATCTCTATTCCATTCCCCTGGTCTCTCATCTGTAGTATCTAGTCATCTGTTTACCCCATTCATTAAATTTTTCTTGACATTCTCTTTAGTTCTCTTTTGCTTCTTAAATTTTCTTGTCTTCATTTCTTCAAATTATATTCGATTCTTTTTCAAAAGTGCCTGTTCATTTTATACTTTCTTCTTCTTTCCTCATATTTTCAACTCTCTGTTCAATCTCAGCACACCTGTTAGAAGTACTTCTTCAATTTTATATTTGATGTGTCTAATACCTAAAATCCTCGAGGGTCTAATACTCTTTGTATTTTGTCTTAATCAGCTTTGGATGCTATAACAAAATACCACAAACTGGCAGCTTATAAATAGCAGAAATTCATTTCTCACAGTTTGGAGGCTACAAATCTGAAACCAGTGTGCCGGAGTGGTGAGGTTCCAGTGAGGGCCCTCCTGCAGTCACAGATGGCTGCCTTCCTCTTAAATCCTCACATGGTAGAAAGATGGTGCCCAGGGTCTCATGTCTCCTCTTATAAAGGCACGGATCCCCCTCATGAGAGGTCCACTCTCATGACCTAATTACCTCCCAAAGGCCGTATTTCCAAACACCATTGCATCGAGGATTAGATTTTAACATTAAGTACTTGGGAAGAGCTCATTTGGTCTATTGCACTTGTTCTGCTGACTCTCACTCATTGTGAGCTATTTTCCTCATATATTTGGCAATTGTTTGTTTATAGATCATATGTGGTTTCCTTCTGGACTCCTTTTAATGACAATGGGTCTTTTTATTATCAACCCTTTCACTGGTAGTGTAGCCCCTAGAGCAGCGGTTGTCAAGCTGTGGATCGAGTCCCCTTTGTAACAATGAAAGTACATGCAGCATTAGTAAGATTAAGAAACACTGCCCTAGAGGCTTTATGCAGAGGTCACAGTTCCAAAATCTCTCCTTGTATAAACCAAAGACCTAATCTGCACCCAAAGCAATCAAAACTCTAGATTACAGGCCATTGATTATGAAATACTATACTTGCTTACTTCTCTGGCTTCAGCTTTCTCTTTTTCTTTTCTGGTGAGATTAGCTACGCATTAAAATGTATTATCATGGCCAGTGTTCTCCTAAACACAGAACATGAGACAAAGTTTTGTGCGCAGATAATTTATTATGGAAGCAATCCATAAATCTCAACCTGTGGGTCGAGACCCCTTTGTAACAACGAAAGTATATGCAGCATTAAGAAGGTTAAGAACCTTCCTTTCCAAATTTATTAGGAAACAGTAAAAAGGGACCAGGGAAGGAGAAAAAACTAACTTTAAAATTCATTCTAGAGGTAGCCATGGCTCCAGATGACCTATGCTAAATCTTTCTGGGCTCTGATAAAATGTTTCTCAGATATGTCTCCCGGTACCACTTGTATCCCTTGTGACTTCCAGTAAGTCCAATCTGTCACAGCAATCTCTAAAACTCCTTAACACCAGTAGGTTAGAGGACCAAGCTACAGCCTCTTCTGTTGTGCCCGGTGCCTAGAAGGTAACTGATAATTGACATCTTCCTCCTCTTTATCCCATTCCATATTTTGGTTACCTCTGCTAGCACTTTGGCTTATCAGGGAGTGACTGTGACCTTCGTCCCCAAAGAGCCTGAGCCCTGGCTAGCTGTGAGCCAGGGTTGCTCCAGTCATCCACACCCTGGCATGGAGACACCAAAAGCTGCCAGTGAGGCCCCCACATTCTGTCACACGCCTTTGTCCCCCTTCATGCAGCCACAATTTTAGGTCCTCGTGATATCCAAGGTCAAGATCTTTTGCAGGAATGACAACTCTTTCCTTTGCCTGCTGGTGTATTGGCCTAGGGAGCTCAGAGAGACCAGATGGTGGTTGTAGCTTCAAATTCTTTGGAACCATTACAACAGCAGCTCTCAACCTTTTTGGCACCAGGGACCAGTTTCATGGAAGACAATTTTTCCTTGGGGGGAGGGGGGGAGACAGAAGGAGGGAGAGCTCATGTGGCAATGCAAGTGATGGAAAGCATATGCAAATACAGATGAAGTCTCCCTTGCTCCCACGGCTCACCCGGCTGTGCGGCAAGATTCCTAACAGGTCACGGACCAGAACAGTTTTGACACCAGGGATGGGTTTCCTGGAAGACAATTTCTCCAGGAAAGGGCCAGGGAGGATGAGGCAGGAGGGAGAGCTCAGGCAATGATGCTGTGCAGTCTGGTTCCTAACAGGCCACAGACAAAAACCAGTCTGCAGCCCAGGGATAGGGGACGACAGCATTACAGTGAATCAGAGCCTGTAATCCAGCTAAGTCCCAGGTTTCAGAGTGGCTCACTGGGAGTACTGATGAGAGGGCCTAATCCCCCTTCTGCTCTCTGGTTCTCAGACCATTATATTCTAGCTATGACCACACAATACCATTCATCAGCCAACAGGTTAGCACGTGTACTACTGCGAAGGTTCAGCCACAAAATCTATATATGTACCCGTGGGGGAGTACGTGGATGAGGGGATAGATAAGCTTTTTACTCCTGTAGGAGGGTCTGTGTCTTTCTGCTCATGCTGAGCCAAGAGCTGGCACGTGGTACCAGCCTCCAGGCAGTGGTGGGACCATGTGGGCAGATCTTGAAGAGCACAGCATAATGTCGTGAGGCACTTGCCTTGGGCGATATTTTTACAGGAAATCAAGCAAGGAGAGTTTTCTCTCCTCAGGCAAGAGAGAGGGCTGCTTCCACCAGTCCAGATGTTCAAGGAAATCTGGGGGTTCAAAATACTTAAGCAGCCCAAACACCCCTATCCACTCTTTCAGGACGCTTCTTGTTTCAGATCAGGGCCTGATTTAGACATGGGAGACCAGTCCAAGCTGTGCCTTCTGTCTCCTAGGGAGCTCTGCCACAGGCCTTATAATTATTTCTTTCTCAAACTGTTAAATTCTAAGCTTACTGCAAATGTCAGTGTTTCCCCTTCCACCTGTGCTTCAGTCGAATCCACCACGTGAGAGAATCTTAGTAACTTTGGTGTCACTGCCAGAATTACCACTCTAGATAGTTACCAGCAACTCTTAATGCACTCTTATTGCTGTCTGACTGGGAAGTGACCCAGCCAAAATCCCATCCTGAAGATTTGCTTTCCAGAGCCACTTCTGGAACTAATTGCCTTAGCATAGGTTTCCCTGAAAGCAGAGCCTGAGAGGGTGCGAGGGGAAGTTGTGTTCAGACAGACCAGTGTTCTTCAACCTTTTTTAATATTGTGGCACACTTGAACCTATAGCTAAACTTCCCTGGCACACTTAAATTATGTTGATCAAAAAAAAAGAGTAAAAAAAAAAAAAAAAAAAGAATATACTTACTGTGTTTTGAACTTCTTTGTAAAGGAATTTAATGATTTTTAAAATTTTTTACAGCATACCAGTTGAAAATCACTGAGATAGATTATTAGGCGAGTGATCCCAAGAAGCAACTCTATAGAAGATAGTTATGGACCAGAAAAAGAGAAAGATCTGATATTGGATGTGTTGCTGAGTTGGCCACTGCTAAGGGTGATTGGTATTGGATCTTTCCATGTTCTTTCAAAGAACATTTTATGAACTGCAGCTCAGAAATATCCCCCTAGGAGGTGAAAGGGAGATGCTCTTTAGCCACCAGCCATCATCTCCTATTGGTCAAGGGTGTGTACAAGTTGTAACTAACCCGCTCTTTCAGAGCGTCCCTGGGGCAGTCTGCAGGTGCCCCAGGCCGTGGTGCCAGAGAGTCTGCAGGAAGGAAAATGAGACACATGGGGCAGAGTCACGGTAAGGGTGCTGTCTGTTTATAATGGTATGAAGACAGTCTTTTTTTTTTTTTTTTTTTTTTTTTGAGGAGAACAAAAGAGAAGTTTATTACTTTGCCTACAAAGGAAGAAAATGGCAGACAATGGTCTCAAAATGCAAATTCTTCATGAAGCTAGTCTTGACATTGGTTGCTGGAACAACCAGAGACACAAGTCTGGTCTTGTCTCACATAAAAGGTCTCACAAGTAGTGTACATCACAGGTATTAAATGGATGTTTGACAGCAATTTTTTTTTTTTTTTTTTTGAGACAGAGTCTCACGCTGTGCCCTGGATAGAATGCTGTGGTGTTATAACTCACAACAACCTCAAAGTCTTGGGCTCAAGCAATATTCTTGCCTCAGCCTCCCAAGTAGCTGGAGCTACAGGCATGTTCCACAACGCCCAGCTAGTTTTTCTATTTTTAGTAGACATGGTGTCTTACTCTTGCTCAAGCTGGTCTTAAACTCCTGAGCACAAGCAATCCACCCACCTCAGCCTCCCAGAGTGCTGGGATTACATGTGTGAGCCACCGTGCACAGCATTTTTAAGTATTTGAGTGAGGATTATTTTTCCCCCGGAATATCCAGTCACCCTGTATGTCAGAAAGGAGAATAATTCCACTGGTCCTTTTGCATGTGCCTGTGGAGTAGCCCGGAGAAGTGTTACAGTGGGATGGAGCAAGTATTAAGTGTGTCAAAGTTGGAAGACACTGTTTCCCATCTGACACTGGCTGTGTAACCTCAGCAGGTTACTTAGATTCTACAAGCCCTTATTTCTCCATCCTATAAGGCAGTGATTGGAGGATAATAAAAAGTAGATTACCTTGTAGGATAAGAATCAAAGAGGTAGTGAATACAAATGTGTTTTATAAGCTATAAAATGCCATTCAGGTATAATTTATGATGATTGTAAATATTAAGACTTATTCTTGGCAGCCTGACTGATCTGGGCACCCCAGTCCCAAAACTAAACCCATACTGAGTCCTGGACTTTTGATAATAAAAATTTGACATGAGGTGCATGCTTAAGAGAGGAGTGAGAAAATAATAAACCAGATATGATGGTGTTATTTAAAATGAAGTAGACTTGTTCCATCAGTATACTTTGTCAGATAAAATGTACCAGGGACAAAGGTAAAAATAACTTGGAGCCCCAAGGAGATTGAAGATGGTGGCCGATTAACAGCTTCCCTGCTACTGGGCATGGTGAGTCTGGGGAAATAAGTCTCCAGGCATCTCTGGTTGGTGGGATCTGCCTATAATCATCCCTTTGAGAATACAGGGAGTCAGCAAGGGACTTCTGGACCCCAAGAGGAGGACAAAAACAATGGAAAACGGCAAGTAAAGTGGTTGCATGTGTTCAATCAACCTAATCCCACTGGCATCCGTAAATACAAGCAGCAGAGAGACTGCAAACCAGAAAGGCCTTATCTGTGACCTGTTTCGGTGTTTTTGGACTTGGCACTCAGTTGAACTGCCATGGGGAGAGCTTGAGCAGGAGTACAGAGAACTATGGGCATTGTCTGGAGCCCCAGACAGAGCCGCTGAGCTGGGCTACAGGGAGCCATTGAGAGAACTGCCCTGGAAAGCTCCGCACTCAGGGTCCCAGAGCAAGGATCGGGTGGGACCTAGTAACCTAGTGACTGAGCAGCCTAAAGGAGGGGACTGAGCTGCTTTACAGCCTTAACACTTAGGGGCAGAGTGAGACAGTTTTGGCACACTGGAGACTTGGGCTGTTGCCCTGGGTAGAGTGCCGTGGCGTCACAGCTCATAGCAACCTCAAACTCCTGGGCTTGGTGCCACCTGAAACTCCATAAGAGCTGCGCCGCAACCCCACACCAACCGGGCCTCCGCATGCCCTGACCAGAAACTGCGGGAGCCATGCAACCCTGTGTCCTCCCAGCCTCCACACTGGCCTGCTCATGTGGCCAGGAATACTGGTATCCAGTGCCCTCTGGAGCCCTCCGTGCCTCTTCACAGAGCCCTTCTCCTGGCCAGAGACTGCTAGAGCCTTGGGCTCTCTGTGCCAAAGTCACTGGGCGCCAGGCACTCCCAGAACCGTGCGTATCACCCCCGGCCCTGTTGCTGGAATCGGGTGTCACACGCCAGAGCTGCTTCCACAACCAGAACTCCCTAGCTGGAGCAGCCCCAGAGGAATTACACAGGGTCACTCCCTACAAAGATCCAGCAACAATAGAGTGATCCTGCTGGGGTCTAATCTTGGAGAGACACCGCCCCAACACTGAGGACAGCCAGAGGCAACAGTGAAAAACAATCATGAGACGAAAACAACAGAAAAACTTGGACAATATGAATAATCAGAGTGATCAACTCTGCCAAGGATCAATGGGGCAGACACAGCCCAGGATCCCATGCACAAACAAATAGCTGAGATGTCAGAAATCGAATTCAGAATCTGGATAGCAAATAAGATTGAATTAGAACTCCAAGCAGTAACCCAAAAGATAACTCAAGAATTCCACAATATCAAAGACCAAATGACCAAAGATTTTGACACATTGAGACAACAAGTTGCATCCCTCAAAGATCTGAGAAACACAGAAGAATCCCTCAATAACAGAATGGAGCAAGTAGAAGAAAGAATTTCCAACATTGAAGACAAAGTTTTAGAACGCTCCCAAACTCTCAAAGAGGAAGAGAAATGGAGGGCAAAAGCAGATCACTCTCTCAGAGAGATCTGGGATAATTCGAAGAAAACCAACATTCGTCTTATAGGGATCCCCAAAAGCAATGAAGTGGCTTGATAAGGCACAGAGTCTCTTCTCAATGAGATTATGAAGGAGAACTTTCCAGACATGCCAAAAGATTCTGAAATTCAGATAGCAGACAGTTTCAGAACTCCAACACAACTCAACCCAAATAAGACATCCCCCAGACACATCATAATCAATTTCACTAAAGTTAATATGAAGGAGAAAATTCTGAAAGCTACCAGATGAAAGAAAACCATGACCTACAAGGGGATGAATATTAAAATAACTGTAGATCTCTCTGCTGAAACCTTTCAAGCTAGAAGAGGTTGGTCATAGACTTTTAATCACCTAAAAAAAATAACTTTGAACCCAGGATCCTGTACCCAGCTAAACTGAGCTTCATTTATGACAGAGAAATTAAATACTTCAATGACATTCAATGTTAAAGAAATTTGCCATAACTAAAACAGCTCTCCAGGATATTCTCAGACCTATCCTCCATAAAGATCAGCGAAATCCTCCACCACAAAAGTAAACTCACCCAGAAAATTTTCATCAAATTCCAACATCCACAGTCTGAAAAGGATTAAAAATTTCCACCAGACTCTAAAAAGGCTTATCAATATTCTCAATTAATGTGAATGGTTTAAACTGTCCTCTAAAGAGGCATAGGTTGGCTGACTAGATACAAAAACTCAAGCCAGATATCTGCTGCATCCAAGAATCGCATCTTACATTAAAAGACAAATATAGACTCAAGGTGAAGGGATGGTCATCTATA
>CAUYPK010017101.1:0-26245 GCA_963574355.1 Loris lydekkerianus
AGTGCCCATCGACCCACGAATGGACTAGCAAATTGTGGTACATGTGTACCATGGAATATTATGCAGCCTTAAAGAAAGATAAGAGACTTTACCTCTTTCATGGATGGAGCTGGAACATATTCTTCTTAGCAAAGTATCTCAGGAATGGAAGAAAAAGTATCCAATGTACTCAGCTCTACTATGAAGCTAAATTATAGCTTTCACATGAAGGCTATAATGAAAGCACAAGACCATGGGGAAAGGGCCAAGGAAGGGGAAGGGAGGGAGGAGGTTTTGGTGGAGGGAGGGTAATGGGTGGGGCCACATATATGGTGCATTTTAGAATGGGTACAGGCAATTGCACTAATGTACATAGTTATGATTTAACAATAAAAAAAAACTAAAATAAAACAACTAAAATAAAAAGAAATAAACGGAAGTATGAACAAAAAAAAACACAAAAAAAAGTAGTCTGCTGGCTGCAGAGGCCGGCAGCGCGGTCCCAGGCAGGCGAGGGGAGCCCCCGGAGGCAAATTACTCAGGGAATTGCAGAGAAACCATGGAGGAAAAAGGCGGCTGGAGCGCAGCGCTGGTCTCACTACCGCCCCCACCGGCCGCTTGCTGCAGTGCCCTGAAACCTGCGATGCGACGCCGAGCGGCCCCCGCTCGGCTCCCGAAAGCAGGTTATTTTGTAACCTGCCTGTTCCCAAGGCCAGGCAACAGTTGCGAGAAATTTTAGGGGCAGCCGGCTTCTGTCACCTATGGATCCTAAATTTTGCTACACTTGCTAATCCCTTGTATGAAGTCACAAAGGCAGGTGTTAAGGAGCCCCTAGTGTGGAAGGCCCTCAGGAAAAAGCATTTCCCAGCCATTAAAGAAAAGAACTCCCTCCTGGGACATCTGTCCAAAGGGCAGAAATTATAGCACTCACCAAGGCTCTGAAATTAAGTAAAGTAAGACAGTCAGCATTTATCCTGATTGAAAGTATGCCTTTTTAACCCTGCATGTGCATGGTGCACTGTATAAAGAAAAAGGACTATTAAACTCAGCTGAAAAACAAAGTATCACCAAGAGATATTAAACTTATTGAAGGTTGTGTGGAAACCTAGCAAGGAGTTACATTACAAAGGACACCAAAAGAGGCAAGGACATGTTATTTTAGAGAATACCAAAACTGCTGCAGAACCACACCAAGTAGCAGCAAGCCAATGTGTATTTGCAGCCCTACCACCTTGGGTCCCAAATGTAGCACCAGGATACAGTATAAAGGAACTGGATTGATTAACACAAGAGCATTTGGGTGACGCCTGTGGCTCAGTGGGTAAGGCGCCAGCCCCATATAACGAAAGTGGTGGGCTCAAACCCAGCCCTGGCCAAATTGTAACAACAACAAAAAAAAATAGCCGGGTGTCGTGGCGGGCACCTGTAATCCCAGCTACTCGAAAGGCTGAGGCAAGAGAATTGCCTAAATCCAAGGATTTGGAGGTTGCTGTGAGCTGTGACAGACCCCACAGCACTCTACCGAGGGTTAATAAGTGAAACTCTGTCTCAAACAAAAAAAAAAAGAGCAAGCATTTGCCATACATGATGGTTGGATGTGTTTACCAGATGGAAGAATAGTTGTGCCAGAATTGTTAGGAACTACTGTAGTGGAGGCTGTGCACCAATCCACCCATCTAGGACACTCTACTCCAACTATTAGAAAAGTCTTTCTATATAAAAGATGTAGCATGGGTGGCACCCATACTCAGTGGGTAGGGTGCAGGATGGGGCCAGCTAAACAGCAATGACAACAGCAACAAAAAAATAGCTGGGTGTTGTGGCAGGCAACTGTAGTCCCAGCTACTTGGGGGTCTGAAGCAAGAGAATCACTTAAGCCCAAGAGTTTGAGGTTGCTGTGAGCTATGACACCATAGCACTCTATGAAGGGCAACATAGTAAGACTGTCTCAAAAGAATAAATAAATAAAAATAAAAACAAAACAAAAAAAATGTTGGGGTGGTACCTGTGGCTCAGCATATTTTCCCTATACTAGCCTTTAATGTTCTATTTATTCTTTCAACTTTCCCAGAACTTGTGGCCTATAGGATGCAGTTTCCAGTCAATTCCCAACATGGTAGCAGTTTTTTGAATAAAGTCATTTCAGTTACTGTAAGAACCAGAGTAACAACATTTCAGAAAGAAAAACAGCTTGTTTCAAAAAGTAAAATGGGTTTTTTTTTTTTTTTTTTTTTAGTTGCAAATGAGTAACTGACCTTGGGTCTTCTCCTGTGTGCTGGGTACCTTATCTCAAGGCTATTCGTAACATAACAACAAAAGTTTTTAACAAGGAAAAAGAAGTTTTATAACAAACTTTGTATTAACTCTAGTAACGGTAAATTGACCCTTTGAGTTCAGACTTTTGATGATGTTTTTCTCATTACTTTAAATATGTATACAAGAGGAGAAATTTAAGAGGCTTCAAACATAAATCTTACGAACTGAGAACAGACATTACTGTTTTAACTAGAGATTTCTTTTTCATTTTAATCAACTTAATCACATACAAAATTCTTTCTAAATTATTTTTCACAAACCTTCATGATTTACATGCACCATCTTTCAACATTTTAAAATTCCTCATTTTCTCTTAAATTTTTTCTTAAAACCGGTAGAGTGCTGTGTTGTCATATCTCACAGCAACCTCAAACTCTTGGTCTCAAGTGATTCTGTTGCCTCAGCCTCCCAAGTACCTGAAACTGCAGGCCCCTGCCACAATGCTTGGCTATATTTTTTCAGAGACAGGGGTCTTCCTCTTGCTTGGGCTGGTCTCAAACCCATAAGCTCAGGTGATCCACCTGCCTTAGCCTCCCAGAGTGCTGGGATTACAGGTGTGAGCCACTGGGCCCTACCTCCAGTTTACGCTTTTAAAATGAAAAGACAAAAGCGTGATGTGAAAATAGAATTTAAAACTATGATTACAGGTTTTCTTCTTATAGTTGGAAAATATTTGGTTTTGCCTTGCTTATTAACTATCTTCACTGAAAGGCATAGTCTCTGCAATAGTGATAAAAGAGAATGCAAAGTGTTCTTGGCTCAACAATATTATCAAGTAGCCATGGATATCGATAATGAATGAGAGTCCATTCCTGATTGATGGGGTCTCAAAGAGGGGAATGAGAAGGATAAATAAATCTCACACTTCTCAGTGATCTGGAGAAAGCAGCAGGGAGGTGCAGAAGAACTCCTCCAAAGGTTAGGATAAACCTTACAGTGAGCTGAAATAACCTTGAAAAAAAAAAGACTCTAATAGCAATAACCTGGTTTCTAACATCTGTAACCGTGACTATGTAGCTGATAGTGAACTGAATAAAAACAAAAGGGTATGAAAGAGCCTGGAAAAACTCCTTCCTTGGAACTCAAGATTTCACACCTTGAAGCACCTGAGTTCTCGCTGGCTATTAAAGGTTCCTTCCTCTATATTGTTAGTGTAAGTGTCTACCTGTTTTAATTTGCCGTTTTCCTGCAACACCGGGAGTTTGAGCTAGGCTGACGCCAGAGCACCTAGCCTGGGCAACAGGGTGAGACTTTGTCTCAACAAAACAAAAGCAAGACAATGTTGGCTTGGTGCCTGTAGCTCAGTGGTTAGGGCGTCGGCCAGAGACCCCCAGGCTGGTGGGTTCTGACCCAGCCTGGGCCTGCTAAAACAACAATGACAACTACAATAAAAATGTAGCTGGGGTTGTGGTGGGCGCCTGTAGTTCCAGCTACTTGGGAGGCTGAGGCAAGAGAAGCTCAAGCATTTGAGGTTGCTGTGAGCTGTAACACCATAGCACTCTACCAGGGACAACAAAGTGAGACTGTCTCAAAAAAAACAAACAAACAAAAAAAAAAAAAACCCAAAACAAAAAAACAAAACAACGAAAGGAGGAATCTGCTCTTTTCCAAGCTATGTGGTACCAGGAGTAGGAGGAGGCCTGGTGGGCTACATAAAGCAGGACAGAGAGCATTGGGGCTCTCCAGGCAGAGGATGGAGGTGGCAGAGTGGTCCAGAACCAGCATCCTGGCATTGAGTGGCACAAGCAAGGGGCCCATCTCTTCATTCCTGGGGATGTGTAGCAGGGGGGCTGGGACTGACACCAAGGGAGGGGAGGCCCCACAGAGGGCCATATTGCTGACCCTTCCTATCTGGGCAGCCTCCTCTGCACGCAGGGGTCCCAAGAATGCTAAGCAGTGCCTCATACTGCCTTGGACAGAGCTGGGGGCCGTGGAGGCCAGGCTGAAATGGAGAGAAGGCAAGGGAAAAGACTGAACTCATTACCCAGGTGAGGGGGCTGCATGGGAAAAGGAGTGTGCTTGGGCTTTTGGACAGAGGCCTGACCTTCTCCTTCATCCTCAGTTGACCACGGAACCACCACCCTTAGTCAAAGGACCTCCAAGTTGGCACTCTCCCAGATGCTACCAACTCTGAAACCACCAAGAATCTACCTCATTCTTGCCTGTTACCCAGAGTCAGAAAAGAAACAAAAGCCTCTCAGCCCCTCTCCAGGGAGGGGCCGGGCTGGTCAGATTAGGGGGGAATAGAAACCATGGTTTCTGCTCCTCCCACAACCTGACAAAATGGAAGAATTCTTCCTTCCTCCCAACATACCAAATAACCTCAAACTAACCAAACTCAACTGAGGGTTACCCCTGCCCCAGTTACTCCTGCCTCTTACTCCAGTATACCCATCCCTTAATCCAAATACGAACCCACCCAAAGATTTATAGCTTTAAGGGCTCTCTCCAAGGGGCAGCAGGGTAACAGGCTCTATCACCACCTCCATCTCATACCCTGAATGCTTCTAGTCTAAAATGTTTGTCTTCTCATGCCCAATGACAAGCAGCCTACATTTCTTATGGTCTGAGTGGCGGGTAGGTACCAAGTTCCTTGTTCCCCTTCTCCCAACAATGTAAATTTGAATATCTAAGCTCACATGAGCTTCTTCTCTGAGCAACCGGTCCAATCATTTGGCCCCTCTCCAGGGGGAATCCCTCCCGACTTGATGTTTATTTTTGAAAGAGATTAGTCAGGATTTTGGCAGTCTTGGATCAGTTTTGTAGAATGAACACAGAGGCTGTGGGGCATCCTGTCTCCTTCCCTCAATCTGAGGGTCCAAAAAATACCTTTCTCACTCCTCTTGCTGCCAGCCTATGGGATCCAGACCCTCCTTGTCCAGCTGTCAGGACCTAAAGCCAAAGCCCCTGCCATTCCCTCAATCAGCCTCTCCTTTTAGAGCTGTCCAGTATTGAACCAAAAAAGGGGAAAGGTCTTGGGGGAAGAAAAGCCCAGGGCTTAGGGGACCCCCAAACATCGTCTCCTCTGTGCTTTTACAGAGTAATGCTAGTACCAGTCATGTCTCCAGTAGGGCTGGGCCCTGGCCCTCCTCAATAGCACCCTTCTGCACAAGGTATGGAAGCAGCTGGAACTAATGTGGCAGAGAGCACGGTGCTCAGAACAGCTCCAGACTTCAAGTCCTTGAGGAAATGACACTCCTCTTTGTTGGGTCTGGTTTAAGTCCTTTGTTGGAAACAAATGACCGAAATGGAAAAAAATAAATTAGGATCTGATTAACATTCTTTTTGAAATTGGAGGAGGTGGGTGATGAGACAGAGCAGTTCCCAGTTTTTCAGGGGATGCTTCATACACTGTTAGGGAGCTAACCTCTGCAGCTTACTAAGAGCAGAGCAGTGTGAACCCCTATTAGTAGGCATCATCTGGAAAAATCAGCTTTTAGAGAGGATTCTGTTATTAGACACTAAGAACACTTCCCAGGAAAGGCCAGGACACCTCTCCTGTGGAGAGAGTGGAGGCCTAGCCCTCTTTACACAGTACTCTAGCCCAGTGGTTCTCAACCTGTGGGTCTCGACCAGGCATCCTCAAACTTTTTAAACAGGGAGCCAATTCACTGTCCCTCAGACCGTTGGAGGGTCAGACTATAGCTAAAAAACAAAACAAAACAAAAAAAAAACTATGAACAAATTCCTATGCACACTTCACGTATCTTATTTTGAAGTAAAAAACAAAAGGGGAACAAATACAATTCACACTGCCGCATGTGGTCCACGGGCTGTAGTTTGAGGACCCCTGGTCTCGACCCACAGGAACTGTATTAAAGGGTTGTGGCATTAGGAAGGTTGAGAACCACTGCTCTAGACCTTTAGTCATGAGGTTACTATGGCTTTCAAACACAGGCTTCAGCTAGAGGTGGAAAGGAACAAGAACACAGAAGACAAGGGCTTTAAGTAATGATCACAATCGAAGAGAAGGGTACCAACCAAAGGCACCCAAGGCTGGACTACAGGAAATACTACCGTAGCTCAATTGCCACTAAATTTTTCCCATCAAACTGCCACCCCACCCTCACCATTGACTAAAGCACAAGCCACAAGAACTTTAGAAACCATTCCTTTCTTTATTAAACATAGCTTGCAAGTGATAAATATTACAAAGTTTTTTTTTCTTTTAATCCTTTCTCCAAAAATTAGCTTATTATTTGAATCTGTCACTGCTGAAATGCTCAGCAGCATTTGAAACAGATGGGAGTGTATTTGCCTTTTTGAAAACCAGTTTCTATTGGTCTTAGTTTTTTTATTTTATTTCCCAAACACAATGCAGAAAATTAGAATTTTTTTTTTTAAAAGGAAACTTAAAAAGAGAGTTGTGCAAAAGGGTCTTATTCCCCTCCCACCCACCCTATTCAGGGAAGGCCAATCCCCATCCTACCTCCCTGCTCCCCACCCCCCAACCCCAATCTATCCTTCCACTTCACCAGGGCCTCACCCATCCTCTTATATCCTCTCCAGGCTTTACCAACTAAGAACCTTAAGAGAGTGGGTTTGCTCAGCCCAGGCTGGGGGGAAACTGGGCCCCTGAAGGAGACTGAAAGAGCTGCCTTTAGGAGGTTCAGATATCTGTGGAAAGGAGACAAGATGAGGCTGTGTCTGAGCACTAAGATGACGGGGGAAGTCCCACATCATGTAGCTCATACAGGGAGGAAGTAGCACCAACCTGGGGCATTGATCAACCACCCTTAAAGAGTTTGTGGTTGGTTGTGAGGTGGGGCTTGGGGCCTGGTCCCTACCCTCAGATCACTACTGGCATAAGGGCAAAGATGCCACTGGTCTAACCAATGTCCTGGAAGTCACTCTGCTACCTCTACCAAATCAAGGATACCAGTAAGGGACCTCCCTGTTTTTTTAGCCAGCACTTCCCTCACCTCAAGGTATGTTTTTATTTTGGCAGGTGGAGAAAGCATCATAGAATTTCATACTTGGTGGCCAGATGATTTTCCTGCCTACTTCATAAACAAAGCAAATTAGGTTTGTTTAGCCCCACCTGCTTTGTGCTGGGACCAGGAGCCCCACCTCACCTCAGTTTACACAGCCTAAAACTGTGCACATGGGCTCTCACTAGGTGAAACCCCCTTAGGATGACTAACTGAAATTCTTTCTATTTCCCCTACAATCCACCCTCAAAGGCCCAGGTGACTAAGTTCTTTCTTTCTGGGGAGTAAGGGTAGTAGGGTGGGGGAAATCCCCTGCATAAGAAAGCTTGACACTGAATTTTGTTATATAGGTATATTGTATATATGCTGATGCAATCAGAGGGGAAAAAAAAAAAAACAGTGCAAATACAATTACAATTCATAATACTTGGTTTCAATGCCCCCAGGAACTGCCCCATTCCTCAGCTACCTCCCACCCCCCAGCACTTCCCCCACAATATCAATCTAATGCTGGGGGGCAGGGAGGGTGGGCAGGTTAGGGTAGGGAGTGGGCTCTGCCAAGGCAGTGCTGGTGACCCGGAGGGACTACTCCAGGGTGGGGAGGCAAGGCACAAATTAGGGGTGGGTGGTGGGGGAGGTGGCATCTCTAAGGAGGGATGGGGTTGGAGCAGCTGCCAGTCTCAGTGTGCTGGGCCCGGCCCACTCCCCTAACCACCCTCCACATCCCTGCCTCCCTACCCCCTCCCCTTCCCCAGAAACCCTTTTGCACGGATCATACACAAACGGGCACATTACAAAATGACATTAACACAGTTTCACAATATCCATGGCTAGGGCTTTTTTTTCTCTTTTTCAGGTTTTTTTTTTTTCTACACAATGTACAATTCCTTTTAAATGGATCAAGAAATAGCTTATATACAAGAATGAGTCCTTGTTATAACATCTCGGCAGCAAATATCATAAGCTAATGAAGGTCTTGATGGAAGGGGGAAGGGAGCCTAGGCTTGGGTAAGGGTGTGGAGAGAAGGGTTATGCCTTCTGGAGGAGTGGGGAGAAAGGGGAATGGTTGGGGAAAAGGAACAAAAGTAAAATATCAAGAAGCATCTTTACAAAGCAGTACTATAGCTAATTCCTTTTAAGGGGGAAAGGAAAGGTAACCAAAGCAGGAAAACATTTATCTCTGTCTTAAAAAAAAATCGTCTACCATACATATATCCAAAAATGTGGGGAAAATACTTATTCCAGGGATGGAGGGAGTCCAGATAATGTGGTCAAATGACAAAATAAAACAAAGAACCTCTGTCCCCCAGTTTTAGCTAAGCTAAGCTTTACTACTAACCCTCCTGTTTTCAAGCTTCTCAGAAGGAAGACACCGTCCACAAACTATTACTTTTAGTGCCTCTGGGGAAGGAGGAAGCCAGGCAGAATTGGCAAGATCCTCACTCTATTAATACCTTGAATTTCAGAGTCCCAATGGTAAAGGACAACTCTCCAAACAGAGGGTCTTCCCTCCAATTCTTAGGGCATGAAGTTTAGTGTCTACAGAGCCCAAGGCCTGGGGATGGACAGTAGAAACAGACTTGGAGGGACACAAAGCAATCAGTGATGAAAAAATAGAGAACCAAAAAGAGAGAGGGAGGGGAAAGAGGAGGTGGAAGGCTAATACTTTACCATGATTAGGGAGGCCTCACCTCCACCACTAAGCCCTAGGAAAGGTATGAAAAAGAGGAGAGAGGTAAGAAATCAAACCTCAGCGATTGTAAAAGGGTCACAGAACTATGCTAGCCAGCAAGCAGCTTCTACGTAACGACCCTGAGGGGATAAAAAGAGAAAACCCCACCTTCTCCCCTGAGGCCTAGACTATGGGCTTTCCTTCCCATCATTCCCTATCTCCTCCTATCTTACTTCCAAACCCCAATCAAGGTGGCCTGGCTTCCAGGGAAGGGACTCAGCTCAGGGCAGGGACAGCCCCCAGCCAGACGGTATTGCACATTCTGTTTCTTACTTTTAATCTCAACTGACAAACTTGGGCACCTTGTACCTCTGGGCACCACTGAGCTGGGGGAGGGAGACATAACAGAAATGGCACTTCATCATGAGGGTGGGGAGGAGAGGGGAGACAGACATGCCACAAGGCAAGATGACTTATAGAGAAAACATTAAAAAAAACCCAAACTTCCAATTTTGTGGAAGAGAGAAAAGTAAAACCAAACCATTTATCTAGTGCTTTCAAAGCACAGAGGGCAAAGAAAAGATGTAAGAATATATCTTTATATATATATATATATATATATATAAAATTTTAAAATAATCCCAAACCCAGTTCCATTAACCCCCTCCCCCTCCCCTCTCCCACCACTTATAATCAGTGGTACCACATTCCCCAGAAAAATACTTGAAAAGACCCGATCACTACCTGTGACTAGCATCTATCTTCCAGATCATTTCACCACTGGGGGAGCCCAGACACTGCCTGAATCTTTGCTCCTTTATTAAGTGCTCAATTAATTTCAGAAAAGGGGGGAAGGGATAAAAAAAAAAAAAAAAAAAAAAAAGCCAGGAAGGCCCGTAGGGCCAGTATAATCACCCACAGTGGCACGGAGGTGTAGGGAGTAGGGCTGGAATGGGGGAACTGAGCCTGATTTTAGCTCCTTCTCCCACCTCCAAATTTTATAGGGAAGATGTGCAGTTTGTGTGTGTGTGTTAATTTTAAAAGTGCCTTCTTTAAAAAAATCATTTAATTTTAAAAAATAAAAGTGGGGAAAATTCCTCAGGTGGCTTTCAAGGGCAAAATACTAAACTCCTCCTCATACCTCTCTGCTGAGAATACCCCCCCCCCCCCCCATGTACTCTGGCAGCTCCTAGAGCTAGAGAGGCAGGTGGGATACATTGAGGAGTGCAGAGACCCTGCACCTGTAAGGGCCTTCCCTTACCTCAAAAACAGTCCTGGGCTCTTCCCCCCACAGTGTGGGCGATTGGGATGCTAATCTCCCCAGTCCCCAGAACGGCAACATTGCACAATTCAATTCATTCTCTGCATTAGTAGCACTATAAAATGAAACAAAAGAAAAAGCAAAATTAATAGAATTCTGGGGGAGAAAAAAATGACACCTGCTTGTATAGCAGAGGTCCTAAGGTGGTTGTGACACGAGCTGCCTGGCTTTGCACAGCTGGTTCTGTGGTCAGTGCAGCAGCACTGGGGCAGGACTCCAAGTTGATTAAGTGCTTTATCCTCAACTCCCCGGAGTAGGAGGACGGATAGACCAATGTGAAAATCTCAATTGCTAGCAGAGAAATCCCTTCTTCTATTTATGCCTGTTCTAACTTTTAGGTACCTGGCAAACAGCCTGGGAATAGTCATTCCTCTATACTATAGATGGGGCTATGACTAGAGGAGATAGATTAGAATTTGTAAAAGGGGGATTAAAAAAGGGGGGGTAGGGTGGGGAAGAACTTTACAAAGAAAATAAAATAATTTCAAGCTTAGTTGGCCTGGAATAGACTTCTGTATCCCAACGGGGGGTGAAGAGACCAATCTTACCCCCTCCCCCCACATCCAGAAGGCAGAACCTGGTCTCAGTCTTCCCTGGCTCACCATTCTGCTCATTATTACACCCTCGTTCTTGCCTTCCTCCATGGGTAATTCCAGGGTGGTTGAGTTTTAAAGCTTCTCCCTCCAGGCTCTTTCCCCTCATTCTTAGAGCCCAACTTCAATACTATACACTGCCTCCCAAACTTTTCAGCCCCTAAACACCTGTAGTTGCGGTGCTATTCCTCCTTATGTGATGCTACCCATCCCTCCCCCTGTTAAGTGCATTTGAAACATCTGCCCATAATACTCCCAGTCATGTTCCACTTGGCAGTTGGGGTCCCTACTGCAATCTGCAATGCTCCTATCATGAACTGAATATCATCTGTGTTTATCGGGGGAAGAAGGAAGAAAGCAAAGAAAAGAAAAAGACTGGGGCAGGAGGAAGGTTTAACCGTCCACTGAACAAAGGGAAGACACATAACATCATTAAAAATGATAGTAATTACAGAATAAAACAAACTTTAGAAACACACATTGGAGGGCTTAGATTCTCCCCAGGACCTCATTCTGACCTCTATCAAAGGTAGAGATCCACCTCACCGTTATTGAAGAGAGAAGAGAGTGGCAGAAGAACAGATCGCAGCAGTGTGAGTTAAAGGGGAGGTGGGGGGGCAGGGCGTGTGTTTTCTTGTTGATTTCTATTTTTTTGTCTTCTGTTTTTCTTTCCGTGTATGGTAGGCACCAGTACAGGCACTGCATGCGACCGAAGTTGGGGGAATGGGAGAGGAAAGCGGGAAAGGATTCAAGGTTGGGGCAGTACAAGTGGAACAGGCGTTATTTCTGTCCACTGATGGACTGCGATATAGACCGGGGAGGGATCATGTCTAAAAGGTATTCACGCTGTCGGTCAGCCAAACTGGGGGCTTTGTGTCCTCCGATGCCAGTATTCAAGTATGCAATGTTGACACCTAGGCCCAGGAGACAAAAGTAGAGGGCAGGTATTAATAGAGGAAATGACATTCTTTTCCATATTACCATCAGGCTGAAGAATTGGAGAGTGGGAAGGAAACTACAATTTGCCTGCACCTGCCTAGACTAAGCTAGTTTTATTTTAATAGCAACTACCCACTCCTATTCCCAAGCTTTGGAAAAGGGGTCTGCTTGAAATTTCAATCCCACCAGGAGTGATGAACATGGTCCTAATAGCATAATGAGAGACAAGTAAACAGTGGTGAGAGGAACATGAACAAGACAGAGAGATAGAATCATTGAATATGCTTTGATTTGGGGACTACTGATTATGGAGAAGCATCCCTGAATCATTCAAACAGGACAAGTCGACCCTGCTGTACTGGCCCAAAAAGATCAATAACCACAGGCCCACTGAAGGCACATTAAATTTAAATTTATATATTTAATTTATGTATTTTTATAATGGGAGGGACCATGTCATTTTTGCTATCACAATCCTAGTGCGATGTGGTTGACATATAATATGAATTTAATAAGCTGCTGAATAACAAACAGTGAGGGAGTATGCCCTGAAAAGAACAGTAAGCAAAGGAAGGGACAATCCACCTGAAAGGGCTGCTAAAGAACTGTGTACTAACAGTCGATCCGTGAAGAAAGCTTTCAGCTCAACTCTTCTTACCTGGCATACCAAGGAGGCCACCTGGCACAGACAGTTGGGGTGCCTGTGCGAAGTTTGAAAGCATGGAGCGAGCAGATGTGGGTATGCCACGCTGGAGACTGCTCTGGGGCTGTGGAGTCTGAAATGATGAGAAAAATGATACAACTCTGCTATAAGGTTAAAGGCAGTCAAAGATATGGTGGCACAGAAGAGCACTATGACTTCCCAAGAAAGAAAGGACAAATTGAGATAAATAGATAATAAACTCTTGAGAGAAATCAGGAGCTGACAAAAAGTTCCTCACCTGCCGAAGTGTATGATGTCTCATGATGTTCTCTTGTTTACTGACACTGGACACAGCTGGAGCCGTGGTGGGGGAGAGGGCTGCCTGTTGCTGTAGTCGCTGTTCAATTTCCTATTGGAAGTCATCAGATCAGGTTGGGCAAGACAACATCCAATCTCCTAACCAGAACACTGGAGGTCTTTTTTTTTTTTTTTTTAAATTAAGACAGAGTATCACTATTGTCTCCCTTGGTAAACACAGTGCATAGTGCCGTAGCATCACAGCTCACAGCAACCTCAAACTCTTGGGCTTGAGCGATTCTCTTGCCTCAGTTTCCCGAGTAGCGGGGACTACAGGCGCCCGGCACAATGACCAGCCTTTTTTTTTTTGTTTGTTTAGCAGGCCCAGGCCAGGTTCAAACCCACCAGCCCCAGATCATGTGGCTGGCACTATAACCACTGATCTTTGGGCACCCCCCACCAGAGTTCTCATCACTAATGCCATCTGCTAGTTGGAGGGATATGAAAAAGATTTTAGAGGGGTGGGTACACTGAGCTCTCTTGAGTACAAGAAGCCAACTTGCTTTATTAATTGAAGGATTCTCCTCTCTCTCCAGGAAAGCTGCCTATCAGAAGTTGGCTGGAGGTGATGAGCCATCTAAAATTAAGGCCAATGAATTGCTGGGATTTATTTTTGACTCCTGCCTACTCATTTTCCAAAACATCTACAACACTATCCAAACAAAGGGAGTCTGATAGGTGGTGGAGTGGGAAATGGGATAGAGGGAGAAGATCTGAGCTTCTCAACGTATTTTTCCCTTTCCAAGATATTCTCATTCTATAACTATTACAGGAAATGTTCACACATCCTAGAACTAGTCTTCTTCACTGGGCTACTTTATAACCTACTCTTTACTTTTTCTTGTCAAGATAGACCATAAATAATTACTTCTTTCAAAGAGATTCTAGTGCAAATATAAATTCCACCTACCAAAATCCATCTGGTTGAGGAGAAAATCAAGTTAGGAATAGTATGCTGTAGAAAAGTGAATAGTCTCAAGCCTTCTGTCCCTTTCCCCTTCATGTCAGCCATCAGTTACCTATGTTCTTAGCCATTTCATAGAAATAGTGAGATGCAAATGGGAAAGATGAAATGATAAAGGGTACCTAGTCCTTTAGACCCAGGGCTCTGTATCACATGAACAACTTCTCCAAACTAGAAAGGATAACTCTTTGAAGAAAACTGAATGTGGGACAGGTGCCTGGTAAGAAGTCTGAATTCATTCATTTACTACTGAGAGACAGAGTCTCACTGTGTCACCGTGAGTAGAGTGCCATGGTATCTTTGTAGCTCACAGCGACCTCAAACTCCTGAGCTCAAGCAAGCCTTCTGCCTCAGCCTCCTGAGCTGGGACTACAGGTACTCTCTACAATGCCTGGCTAATTTTTGTATTTTTAGTAGAGACGGGGTCTTGCTGTTTCTCAGGCTGGTCTCGAACTCCTAAACTCAAGCTATCCACACACCTTAACCTCCCAGAGTGCTAAGATTACTGGTGTGAGCCACCATGCCAGGAGGCAAGAAGTCAGAATTCTTACCTGTTCCTGCTGTAGGGCTTTAACAAAAGCATTTTTCAGCCGGTTGGTGTGTTCAGCTTTTAGAGCCTTCTTCTGGTTGGAGGTCATACACTGTTCACACAGAATCTTACCATTCTTTTCTTGCTTCCAGTGAGGGGTGAAGTCTGTGCGGCACTGGGCACATACAAAGGGTTCGACCCGCAGAAGTGAGGCACAGCTTTTGCCTAGATGCCAAAACACATAAAAATCATTTTACATTTCCTGTCTCCTCCGTTTCTCTCTTTTTTAAATTTTATTTATTTTTTTGAGATAGTCTCACTTTATCGCCCTCTAGAGTGCTGTAACATCACAGCTCACAGCAACCTCCAGCTCCTGGGCTTAGGTGATTCTCTTGCATCAGCCTCCCAAGTAGCTGGGACTACAGGTGCCCACCACAATGCTATTTTGGTTGTTGTTGTTGCGGTTTGGCTGGGGCCAGGTTCAAAGCCGTCATCCTTGGTATATGGGACAGGTGCCCTAACCCTAACCGCTGAGCTATGAGCATCAAGCCTCTTTTTTTTTTTTTTTTCTTTTCTTTTTTTTGAGACAGATTCTCATGCTGTCACTCACACCTCCAACTCTTGGGCTCAAGCAATCATCTTGCCTCAGTTTTTCTATTTTTAGTAGAGACGGGGTCTTGCTTTTTTGCTCAGGCTGGTCTCGAACCTGTAAGCTTAAGATTAAGATATCCACCCACCTTGGCTTCCCAGAGTGCTAGGATTACAGGGATAAGCCAATGCACCTGGCTTCCTCTGTTTCTCTTTATCAAATTGATCTTTTCCAGTTTATTCTGCTAAATTAAGAAGGCATCTCTACAAAAAGAATACTCTATAATTTATAAAATATTCCCCCCCCCCCCCCATCTTTTAGAGATAAGAGTCTCACTCTGGAGCCCCAGGCTAGAGTGCTGTGTCATCAGCTAAATTCATAGCAACTTCAAACTTTGGGCTCAAGCAATCCTGTTGACTCAGCCTCTTGAGTAGCTAGGACTTACAGGTGCCTGCCACAATGCCTGGCTAGTTTTTCTATTTTATGTAGAGGTGGGGTCTCACTCTTGCTCAGGCTGGTCTTTAACTCTTGAGCTCAGGGATTTACCCTCCTCAGCCTCCTAGAATGCTAGGATTATAAAATATTCCTACTTCATCTGATTACAACAATATAACTTTAGGGAATTTAGATAGTACCATCTTCATTTACAAACAAGAAAACAAAAGTTTTTTTTTTTTTTCACCCACGATAGAGTGATGTGGCGTCACACAGCTCACAGCAACCTCCAACTCCTGGGCTTAGGGTGATTCTCTTGCCTCAGCCTCCCGAGTAGCTTGGGACTACAGGTGCCCGCCACAACATCCAGCTATTTTTTTGTTGCAATTTGGCTGGGGCCGCATTTGAACCTGCCACCCTTGGTATATGGGGCCGGCACCCTACTCACTGAGCCACAGGCACCGCCAGAGTTTAAGTGAGGACTTAATGCATATTGTTTAGTTTTGTTTTTTTTTTTTGAGCAGAGACTCACCCTTGGTAGAGTGCCATGGCATCACAGCTCTCAGAAACCTCGAACTCTTGGGCTTAAGCAATTTTCTTGTGTCAACCTCCCAAATAGCTGGGACTAAAGGCATCCGCCACAACACCTGGCTATTTTTTAGTTGTAGTTGTCACTGTTGTTTAGGAGGCTGGGGCCGGGCTCAAACCCACCAGCCACAGTGTATGTGGCTGGCGCCCTACTCACTGAGTTACGGGCGCTGAGCCTTTTTTGTTTTTTTTTCCTTGAGACAGAATTTCACTTTGTCACCATGGGTGGTTGAGTGCTGGTGGCATCATAGCTCACGGCAACCTCAAACTCTGGGGCTCAAGCGATCCTTTTGTCTCACCCTCCCAAGTAGATAGGACTGCAGGGGTCTACCCCAATGACTGGCTAGTTTTGTTTAGTTCTTTTAAATGATGCCTAGCATGGTACATCTACCATTTGATGAATAGAACTTCTGTTTTACATTAGTGTTTGTGCAGCATTGTCCTGAATTATGGTATTCAGCCCCTGCCCTTAGAATGCTTATGGTTGAGAAATTAGATATACTGATATACATAACTAAGTATGACCACATAAAAGCTATAAACCGATACTGAACCAGATTGTAGAATATTAACATGTTGCCAACCAGACTAACAGAAATTATTAAACTTGAATTTCTAAACACATGGTCTTATTAGAACACCTAGCAGTAGAAGAAGGTCCCTAGAGTCTTGATGTTGTCTATAAACAGATCACAATTGTTTACAAAGTGAATAATTCAGACACTCACAACTAAAAATCATAAAATGTATGTAACAGGAATACAGTCTGAGGTAAAGAAATACTAAGAAGCAAAAGTATTGGAGTTAGATGGAATCCTTTGACTTTGAATTGACAACAGTATTTTCTTCTCAGTGTGATATAGTAGGAAATCAGAAGAAGATGTGGGTTTTGTTTTTTTTTCTTGAGACAGTTTTACTCTGTGCCTAGCATCACAGCTCATAGCAACCTTAAATTCCTGGGCTCAAGGGATCCTCTTGCCTCAGCCTCCCAAGTAGCTGGGACTATAGGCTGCCTCTTGATAGAGAGGGTGTCTCATTCTTGCTCTGGCGAATCTCAGTCTCATTACACAGGCATGAGTGCCCAACCAGAAGATGTGGGCCCCATATACCGAGAGTGGCAGGTTCGAACCTGGCCCTGGCCACACCGCAACAAAAAAAACAGCCAGGTATTGTGGTGAGCACCTGTGGTCCCAGCTACTCAGGAGGCTGAGGCAAGAGAATCGCCTAAGCCCAAGAGCTGGAGGTTGCTGTGAGCTGCGATGCAACCGCACTCTATACCAAGGGTGACAAAGTGGGACTCTGTCTCCAAAAAAAGAAAAAAAAAAAAGAAATCTCAAACTCTTGGGCTCAAGGGATCCTCCTTCCTCAGCCTCCCAAGTAGCTGGGACTATGGTACCTGCCATAACACTCAGCTAATTTTTTCTACTTTTTAGTAGAGAGAGGGTTTCACTCTTGCTTAGGCTGGTCTCGAAACTGGTGAGCTCAGGGGCGGCACCTGTGGATCAAAGGAGTAGTGCGCTGGCCCCATATGCCGGAGGTGTTGGGTTCAAACCCAACCCCAGCGAAAAACTGCAAAAAAAAAACCAACAACAACAAAAAAAAGAAACTGGTGAGCTCAAACAATCCACCTGCCTCAGCCTCCCACAGTGCTAGGATTATAGGTGAGAGGGACCACACCCAGCAAGCAACAATATTTTTTAATCTCAAAGTTATGGACAGGGACGGTGGCTCATGACTGCAATCCTAGTACTCTGAGAGGCCGAGGCTGGTAGACTGCCTGAGCTCAGGAATTTGAGACCAGCCTGAGCAACAGCAAGACCCCACCTCTTAAAAAAAAAAAAAAAAAGATAGCCAGGGGTTGTGGTGGGTGCTTGTAGTACTAGCTATTTGGGAGGCTGAGACAAGAGAGTCATTTGACCCCAAGAAGCTAGGACTAGGATGCCACAGCACTTTACCAATGGTGTCAAAGGAAGAGTCTGTCTCAAAAACAAACCAACCAACCAAACCAACAAAACAAAGAAACTCGTCTCAAAGTTATAATGAAACATCATGCCGGGTCCAGTGGCTCATGCCTATAATCCTAGCACTTTGGAGGCTGAGGTGGGCAGATTGCCTGAGCTCACAGGTTCGAGACCAGCCTGAGCCAGAGCGAGACCCTGTCTCTAAATATAGCTGGGTGTTGTGGTGAATATCTATAGTCCCAGCTACTTGGGAGGCTGAGGCAAGGCAATCGCTTGAGCCCAAGAATTTGAGGCTGCTGTCAGCTGTGATGCCACAGCACTCTACCAAGCATGAACAAAGTGAGATTCTGTCTCCAAAAATAAAAAAAAAAATTTAAAAAAAAGGAAGAAACATCATTCAAGGACCTGCTGTAGTCATTTTGCTTTGGAAGAAACATCATTCAAGGACCTGCTGTAGTCATTTTGCTTAAAGTCACAGTTTCCAATAATCTATCAATATTAAATGAGGATATACTATAAAAGCACACAAGATATATAAAACATACCATAAAAACATTAAGCCTAAGATACACATATGCACACAAACCTCTTCTGATATGTTACTCCCAAATAACCTGTAAATAAGGAATTGGAGGTGGTCTGGCAATAGTTAGGAAGTAATACTGCACAGTACCCTGAAATATTCTGCCCGTCAGTCAGGCTTGGGAACCTCTTGCTTAGATAAAGAGACTGAGTAGAAGAATAGCTTTACCTTGGCTGTCAATGACACTCTGCACAACTTCTTCCAAGCCTACCATGTAGATGAATTCACTATTCGCTGCACTAGGCAGAAAATGAAGCAAGGGAGCAGGAGGTTTAGGGGGCGGGATCTCCAGGAGTGTCTTTTCCAGCTGTTTGCGAAGAGCCAATTTGGCTGCAGCCTGTGAGTTGGCAGCATCGGTCATGGCGCTGGGACTAGGAAGTGGTGATGACACTCTGTTCACAGTCCCTGGCTGGATATGAGAGGCAAGGTTCATATAGATGGCGGAGGATGTTGTGCGCTGACAGGGAACAGAAGAACTTGACTGCTGAAACAGAATAAGAAGCAAGGTCAGTGAAGGCACGTGGGAGAAAGGACAACTTTGGTTTTCTGGCAGAAAACATCTGATCCTAGACTGGACTTCTTAGCTTCTGCAAACTAAGAGGTGTCTTAACTTATTCACTGGGGAAAAAACAAACCTCTGATCCACAAAGAGAACGATGAGCACTATGATCTAAAACTGCTAAGATAAAAATAAGGATTTTTGCTTTCTATAAAATATCCTTGTGCCTTTTATTTCCTAGATCACTTATATCTCTCTCTTCTAGGCAGATTTTAGCTTACTACTGCTCTTCTGTATAACTTCTCTCCTCCACTAATATTTGCATATAACTCCTCAAAACTTCCATTTTTGGAACTGCTCCCAATTAAAGCTCCACACAAATAACCTTTGTTTTCCTAGGGTTTCTCTATGTACCAAAACTTAAAACCTATCGCCCTTTTAACAAGAAAAGTAAATAAAGAATTTTTTCGTTTCCACCTTACAATTCTCTCTTACCGGTTGGTAATTAATGGCAGGATTCATGTTGGGTGTTGTGGTGCGTACAAGGCCAGGCTTAGGTGGGCCCCGCTGACCCTGTAGCTGGGCTGGGTTTGGTGCAATAACGCGTTGAGACATCAACATGTGTGGGAGGGTGGTATTGGTTGCTGAACGGATGACACTGTGACCCTGAAGATGGAGAGGAAAAGAACTATTCACAGGTGGTATGATGCTCCATAAAGATGCAAAGGGGGAAAAGAAAACACTGCTATTAAAATAGCTGAGTTAGAGACACAGGAAGACTTGGTATGATAATCTGTGGTATAAATCTACCATCACTATAAACCAGTGATTTTCAACTGGTGCCCTACAGCACACTGATGTGCTATAAGAGGATGTTAGGTGTGCCATAAAAAATGTTAAAGGTCATTAATTAAATTATTTTTGAAAGAAGCTCAAAGCATAGTAAATATATTATTATTTTTGAGACAGAGTCTCACTCAGTCACCCTAGGCTAGAGTGCCGTGGTGTCACAGTTCACAGCTCAACTCTTGAGCTCAAGTGATTCTCTCCCGAGTAGCTGGGACTACAATGCCCAGCTATTTTTTAGAGACAGGGGTCTCACTCTTTTTCAGGTTGGTCTCAAGCTCCTGAGTGCAAGTGATCCACCCACCTCGGCCTCCCAGAGTGCTAGAATTACAGACATGAGCCACCACACCTGGATATATTCTTTAACACTTTTTTTGATTAACATAATTTAAGTGTGCCACAGAAGTTTAATTATCGGTTCAAGTGTGCTGTGAAATAAAAAAGGTTGAAAAACACTGCTATAAACCCTGATTAGTAGTTAAGAAGTCCCATTTTTTTTTTTTTTTGGTATAAGCTATGTAATCAAATATGGTTAGTTAATAAATTACCTAATCCTTCTCTAGAAAAGAAAAACTACAGTGGAAAGATGAAGGTCTACTGAAGGTCATATGATGCCACAGAACACCAATAAAATGATCTGTAGTAGTAACACCTCTATCAAATGGCCAAGTTCTTCTAGAATCTTCACAAATGTCCCAAAACAGACAGGATAGACAGGGCCATCACTAAGATGCCATGATGGTTCACATACCTGTAATGTTCTCAGATTTTGAGGTTCAACCCCTTGGGCCCCAGGCCGGGAGGGAAGCTTGGCTAGGCCCTGTTGTCCCACATGGGCAGGGGATGGTTGAACAATAGATGCTGCATTCTGAACAACTGGAGTCTGGGAGAGGGAAAAGAAAATGAGACTGTCGGGCAGTGCCTGAGACTCAGTGAGTAGGGCGCTGGCCCATATATTAAGGGTGGTGGGTTCGAACCCACCCCCAGCCAAAATGCAACAAAAAATAGCCAAGCATTGTGGCAGGCACCTCTAGTCCCAGCTACTCAGGAGGCTGAGGCAAGAGAATTGCCTAAGCCCAAAAGCTGGAGGTAGCTATCAGCTGTGATGCCACAGCACTCTACCCAAGACAACAAAGTAAGACTGTCTCTAAAAAATAAATAAATAAAAAGAAAGAAAATGAGACTGTGGAAAAGGCTAATAATCAGATCAGAGGAGGAAATCTAGTGTAGTTCTAGACTTTCATAATTCCTTGTCAGTGTTGACTAGGAGGACAAATGAGAAAAATGGAATCAAGGCTTTTTTTTTCTTCTTGAGACAGTGTTAGTATGTTGCCCTCAGCAGAGTGCTGTAGGCTCACAGCAACCTCTAACTCTTGGGCTTATGCAATTCTCTTGCTTCAGCCTCCAACGTAGCTGGGACTACAGACACCCACAATGCCCGGCTATTTTTTGTTGTCCTTGCAGCTGTCACTGTTGTTTAGCTGGCCCAGGCTGGGATCTAACCTGCAAGCCTGGGTGTATGTGCCTGGTGCTATAACCACTGTGCTATGGTGCCGAGCTTTTTTTTTTTTTTTTTTTTAAGAGTGAGTCCCACTGGGCTACAGGCAGTGAGCCTGGCTATTTTTTTTTGTTATTGTTGTCATTGTTGTCTTTTAGCAGGCCCTGGCCGAGTTCAAACCCACCAGCCCTGGTACATGTGGCTAGCACCCTAACCACTGAGCTGCCAGCACTGAGCCAAGGCTTTCTTAATAAAGACCTAAAATTAAAAAAATAAAAAATAAATCACTACTACATACTAAAAAACTGTGAAAACAGAAGAATAAGCCACCCAACTGAACCTACTTGGAGTAGCCTACCAGTTTTTCTTTCCTTCTCCCCAGTTCCTCATTTCTAGGGTGCTTTACCTTCTGGACCACATTCTCTTTTTGTAGCTGACTCTGTCTCAGTTTCTTTAACAGCACCAGTCGGGCTTCTTCCAATCGTAGCTCATCCCTCAGTTGCTTGATGAGCTGCTGCCGTTCCTCAATGCCTTTCCCCTGAGGAAACATGGAAATTGTCAGTTATGGCAGTAGGTACTTAATCCCTTCCTGCAAGATATGATCTTTACTTTTTAGGTCTGAAACCTTTATCTATCACAAGACACATAAGTGGCAATGGGATTATCTCTGTATCTCAGGTCTAGTACAGTGCCTCAAAAAATGATTACAGAATAGAAGGACAGACTGCATATAAACACTAATCAAGTAGATTCCTGAAAAAATAGAAGAATGACCAAAGAGAAACATTGCTTTTTTAAAAAATAACATTTCTAAAACTCTTTTTTTTTTTGCTGCTGGAACGTTTTATTAAGTTAAGAAGGTTCATAGAACAGGAGAGAAATGCCTTCATGGGTCGCCCCAATATTTCTAAAACTCTTAAAGCCACATTTCCTCTAGATATACGCAAAGGAGTCTCTACATTCTCTGAGACTTAGGATACAATACAGAAGATATCCCTTCCAGCCAAGAGTTTATGTAAACTGAATTAAGTTTTGTTTTCATTTTCCAAAGGTAAATTATTTTATTTATTTATTTATTTATTTATTTATTTTAGAGACAGAATCTCACTTTGTTGCCCTCAGTAGAGTGCTATGACATCACAGCTCACAGCAAACTCCAGCTCTTGGGCTTAAGCGATTCTCTTGCCTCAGCTTTCCGAGTAGCTGGGACAGCAGGTACCCGCCACAATGCCTGGCTATTTTTTTTGTTGTTGCAATTTGGCCGAGGCCGGGTTTGAACCTGCCATCCTGGATATATGGGGCTGGCGCCCTACTCAATGAGCCACAGGCACCGCCTGGTAAATTATTTTTAGTGTAACACATATATATGCTTTTTCAAAGTATCTTCCATGTTTGATTTGTTCCTTCTAAAAGGGCATGCCTTTAAAGTTGAAAATCACTGCAAAGAGTTTTCTTTCATTTTTTTTGTAGAGACAGAGTCTCACTTTATCGTCCTTGGTAGAGTGCCGTGGCATCACACAGCTCACAGTAACCTCCAACTCCTGGGCTTAGGCGATTCTCTTGCCTCAGCCTCCCGAGTAGCTGGACTACAGGCACCCGCCACAACGCCCAGCTATTTTTTTGTTGTAATTTGACTGGGGCTGGGTTTGAACCCGCCACCCTCAGTATATGGGGACAGCGCCCTACCCACTGAGCCACAGGAGCCGCCCTGCAAAGAGTTTTCATTAAGGTGTGATTATTCATTATTTATTTATTTATTTATTTTTGAGACAGTCTTAATTATGTCGCCCTCAGTAGAGTGCTGTGGCATCACAGCTTACAGCAACCTCAGACTCTTGGGCTTAAGTGATTCTCTTGCCTCAGCCTCCCAAGTAGCTGGGACTACAGGCACCTGCCACAATGCCTGGCTATTTTTTTGGTTGCAGTTGTCGTTGTTTAGTACAACCCAGCCTAGGCTGGGTTCAAACCTGCCAGCCCCAGTGTATGTGGCCAGCGCCCTAACCATTGAGCCATGGACGCCGAGCCAAGGAGTTGTTATTTAGAACAGAACTGAGACTCTTAGGGGTTTAGAGAAAATGGAAAGAACATGAAATGAAAAAGAAGATTTTTCTTTCTTTTTACCTTAAACATCTCTAGGTTGGCTGCTTTGAGTCTTTCTTCCATTCTGGAGCTGGAACGGGGACTGGAAGCCTCATTGTCAGATAAAACAATGATGTCCGGAGAGGGAGTTAGCCTTCCTCGGTCTAGCTCACTAGACAAAAAAAAAAAAAAAAAAAAAAAAAAAGAAAAAAGAAAAAAAAAAGAAAAAAAAAAAAGAAAAATCAAGGTATTTCCACATTGAAGGTCTACGGTCTACAAATAAGTTTTAAAAACTTCTCTTCTACACTGAATAAAGAAATCCAAGGGTGGCCCAGGCAAGGTGGCTTACGCTTATAATCCTAGTACTCTGGGAGACTGAGGCAGGTGGATCACCTGAGCTCATGAGTTTAAGACCAACCTGAGCAAAAGCGAGACCCTCGTCTCTAAAAAATAGCTGGGCATTGTGTCAAATGCCTGTAGTCCCAGCTACTCCTCAGGAGGCTGAGGCAAGAGAATCGCTTGTGCCCAAAAGTTTGAGGTTGCGTGAGCTAAGAGGCCACAGCACTCTACTAAGAGCGACAGTGAGACTCTGTCTCAAGGAAAAAAAAAAAAAAAAAGAAGAAAGAAAGAAAGAAAGAAAGAAATCCAAGGGTCCGTCACAATTCACACAGGGGAAGACTGCCACTCAAATCCCAGGAGAAAGATGACAAGCTGAGTGCTGTGGCTCACACCTGTATTCCAACACTTACGGAGGCTGAGGTGGGAGGATTGCTTGAGGCCAAGAGTTTGAGACCAGACTGGGCAACATAGCCTATCTCTACAAAACATTAAAAATATTAGCCAGGCATGGCACTTAAGAGGCTGAGGTCAGAGGATCACCTGAACCCAGGAGTTGAAGGTTGCAATGAGCTATGATCATGCCACTAAACGCCAGCCTAAGTTCCTGTCTCTAATGAAAAATAAATACAAGTTTAAAAAAAAAAAGTTTTCCCTATGTCTTACTTTCCATTGGGCTGTTGTTAGTTACATGGAGACTAAACAAGGAAATGACTATTTCTACAGGGGAAGAAGGAGAAAGTGCAGCCTACTCATCCACTCTGGGTACAGATGATATACTGGTGAGAAGCTCATTATAATAACAACATGGTTCTGGCTATCTGAAGAGTTAAAAGAAAGGGGAAGCGCCTGTGGCTCAAGGAGTAGGGCGCTGGCCCCATATGCCAGAGGTGGCAGGTTCAAACCCCACCCTGGCCAAAAAGTGTAAAAAAAAAAAAAGTTAAAAGAAAGGAGGTTATGTGACAACTCCAGTGACAGCCTTTCCTGTCAATAACAGGTACTGAAGAACAAGCAAAAAAAGGTACCTACTATCAGTGATTTGAGGAAACAGATACCAGATACTGCCAAGTAGTATCTATAGCCTTATGGAGAAGGATTAAACCTCTAGAATTATTAAAAATAAGGAAATTTTTTTTTTTTTGTAGAGACAGAGTCTCACTCTGTTGCCCTTGGTAGAGTGCCATGGCATCACACAGCTCACAGCAACCTCCATCTCCTGGGCTTAGGCAATTCTCTTGCCTCAGCCTCCGAAGTAGCTGGGACTACAGGTGCCTGCCATAATGCCCAGCTAAAGGAACTTTTTTTTTTTGTTGTTGGAGACAGAGTCTCACTTTGTCACCCTTGGTAGAGTGCCATAGTGTCAGAGCTCACAGCAACCTTAAGACCCTGGGGCTTAAGTGATTCTCTTGCCTCAGCCTCCTGAGTTGCTGGGACTACAGCCGCCTGCCACAATGCCTGCCTATACTTTTGTAGTAGTTGTCATTGTTGTTTGGCAAGCCTGGACCGGGTTCGAACCTGCCAGCCTGGGTGTATGTGGCTGGCGCCCTAACCACTGAGCTATGGATGCCAAGCCTAAACATAAGACTTGTATCAACTTGCCACAATTTTACCTAGTACCTTACCTCAGAAAAGAACTGTGTAGAAATTATTCTGAAATCTCCTACAATTGCTCCTCTTACTCCTAATCCTATTTATTACATAACTCTTATTTTGATCTTTCTGGAGCTAGCCTTAAAACCATGATGCTTGTTTCAGTAAGATAATGAAAAATGGCACACATTGCTTATGGCCTAGATAACACAAATCCTGGAAACTCTAATTGACTTCAGCTTCCAAATCACTGACTGTACCTTCTAACTCTCATCTAATCTCAAAGATATTTTCCCAAATCCTACTTTCTTTGAGATTGTCTGACAGGTTCAGGGCAATGAGCGCTTTGGTCTTAAATAAAAGAGTAACTTAAAACAGTTAACATCCAGGGGGATTGGATTAAAGATGGCGGCTGAGTAACAGCTTCCATGCAACTGGGCACAGCGAGTCTGGGGAGACAAGACTCCAGACATCTCTGGCCGGTGGGATCTGCCTATGATCATCCCTTTGAAGATACAGGGAGCCAGCAAGGGACATCTGGACCCCAGGAGGAGGACAAAAACAGTGGAAAACTGGCAAGTGGCTGCGTGTGTTCGATCGACCTAATCACGTCGGCAACCGTGAGTACAAGCAGCAGTGAGACTGCAAACTGGAAAGGCCTTACCTGTGAACTTTTTTGGTGTTCTTGGACTTGGTGCTCAGTTGAGCTGCCCTGGGGAGAGCTTGAGAAAGAGTGTGGAGAAATTTGGGCATTGTCCGGGGCGCCAAAATGAGCCACTGAGCTGGGCTCAGTGAAAGCCATTGTGTGAAAAAACTGCTCCGGCAAGCTCTGCCCTCAGGGTCCCAGAGCAAGGAAGGGGCGGGACAAAGTAACCTAGTGACTGAGCAGCTTAAAGGCGGGGACTAAACTGCCTCACAGCCCTAATCCTTAGGAGCAGAGTGAGACGGTTTTGGCACACTGGAGCCTTGGGCTGTTGCCTTGGGTAGAGTGCCCTGA
>CAUYPK010017108.1:0-38591 GCA_963574355.1 Loris lydekkerianus
CTTTGCACAGTAACTGGGAAAATGCCAGAAAGGCTATGTTAACTATTGTAATTAAAATGTGTCAAATGGTCTGTGAAGCTAGTGTTTGATGCCCCATGATCATATCAATGTACGCAACTATGATTTAATAAAAAAAAAAAAAAAGTATCTGAAAAAAATAAAATAAAATAAAATAATAGATCTGCCATTAAATCCGGTAATTCCTTTGCTGGGCATATACCCAGAAGACCAAAAATCACATCATAACAAAGATATTTGTAACAGAATGTTTATCGCAGCCCTAGTCATAATTGCTAAGTCATGGAAAAAGCCCAGTGCCCATTGATCCACGAATGGATTAATAAATTGTGATATACGTACACCATGGAATATTATGCAGCCTTAAAGAAAGATGGAGACTTTATCTCTTCCATGTTTACATGGATGGAGCAGGAACATATTCTTCTTAGTGTAGTATCTCAAGAATGGAAGAAAAAGTACCCAATGTACTCAGCCCTACTACGAAACTAATTTAGGGCTTTCACATGAAAGCTACAACCCAGTTACAACCTAAGAACAGGGGGAAGGGAGAAAAGGATGGGAGGGAGGGGGGTTGTGGGTAGAGGGAGGAGGATAGGTGGGATTACACCTGCGGTGCATCTTACAAGGGTATATGTGAAACTTAGTAAATGTAGAATGTAAATGTCTTAGCACAATAACTAAAAAAATGCCAGGAAGGCTATGTTAACCAGTGTGATGAAAATGTGTCAAACGATCTATGAAGCTAGTGTATGTGCCCCATGATCACATCAATGTACACAACTATGATTTAATAAAAAAAAAAAATTATTCTACAAGAGCAATGTGCAGCTAATAGTGGAGGTATACAGGGGAGTGTGATGTGCTCCACAGAACTTGGCCATGAGGGAAATGACCAGCCTCTGAAGATCTGAAATCAATCATACAGCGTTAGAGATCAAATGCAAACTTATCCCTTAATCACAATTCAATAGGACCAACTCCTGGCTGATGGCATTAACGTTTTGAAGAAAAAAAAATTTGTCAGTTAGGATAGAGGATGAAGCAATGGACATGCTGGCAGGTCCAACCAAGAGTGCTAGGGGGAGGGCCTTCCCCAAACCTGCCCCAAACCTCGAGTCCACTAGTGTCAGGACTCTGACAAGCAATTTCATATTTCACTGCTGTGCTGATTCTGCACTTCCCCAATCTTCTAACCCTCCGTGATATGAGCCTTCACAAAGAAGCCTTACTAATAAGTCAGTTATATATGACAGTTCAAGTTTTACACATCATTCTCTCATAGGAGTTCATTTGAGGGGTATCAGTTATTTTCTCCATTGAAGATGTCTGATCTCTGAGAACAGGATCAGTTTTATTGTCATGAACATCCCAACTCTAAGCAAATCCAGGAGGATTCTGAGTCATGAAGACTGAGGAACACTAAATTCCTGGGTGGCCACTCTGCCTTCTCTAGGTGACAAGTATCACCTGTGCCACGTTAGGCTTTTGGTCCAATTTTTAGAAGTTTTGTTAATATTATTACTAAAAAAATAAAAACTCAAACAAAATTACATTAAAATTACATTGGATTGAAGAAATATACAATCCAGTTAAAAGACTTTTAATTATTTTTTCCTATTCAAGAATGAAGTACTCTGAGATCTCTGTGAACAGAGTCTACTTTCTGAGAAGAATGGTTAAATATTCAGTTAGTCACTTAGTATAAAAATAATGTAATTGATTATTTGGAGTTTGCACAGGAGAAGTGACAGAATATGATAAAATTTTGACTACATAAAAATTTTTTTGAGTTCTATCAGGAATCTGTTTATATTACCTAACTCCCCGTCGTGCTAACCTTAAGTGGGTGAAGAGTAAGAATAAAATAATATAATAGTAAAAATTGTCTGGAATGCTAACTGAAATAATCTCCAATAAATTCCAGATAATATAATAAATATCATAATGTAAAATAAGGAAAATAAAACCCAGACACACCAACGTTACATAAGCGTATATGTGAATATATGCATATGAGTTCGTGCAGGCAAAGATGTACAAAAAGACCCGAGAGGCTGGACATCAAATTATAAACAGTGCTTGCTTTGGAGTATAATGTAAAATGCAGAAGTACAGTCCTGTGAAAGCAAAGTAGACTTTTGTTCTTCTTTTTACAATATATTTCTATATTTTTGAAAGTTACCATGAGAAAGCATTTTTTAATTTTTAAAAAGGAAACAATACTTTTGAAAGAATTCTAAAATTACTTAGTGGTAGAAGTTTGATGAAATTGCTATAAAAATGTTCCTTCACAATAAATAGGCATGTTTAATGGTGCATGGATATAGTATGGTTTGGAATTAATTTGGATGCAGCAGATAGCAGGTTCAGCATGGTTCTTGTTTGAATGAATACCTGGAAATCATAAGTCCTTTACTTATAGTGATTTTCACAAATTACTTAACTTCAGTAAGTCATAGTTTACTTATGTGTAAAATGAACATAGTACTGTCATATCTGTATATAAACATCAAGCACGACTTCCAGTCCTTTTTTTAAAAAACTGAATTATTTATTCAGATTTTATTTTGAAGTCAAAGATCCAGACTTTTAAAATGTCTATGGGAAAATATAACCTTGTCTTTCCTTGTGAATTCTCTAAATACAGTTTACATTGAACGTAATCTGGATCAACATGTGTTTCAATCACATATACAGGAAGCCCCAACACAGTGTTGTGTAACTGACATCATTTGAGGAAAAAAAAAAATAAATAAACGAATAATCAAGCTGTCCTTGTTATAAAAAATGGCAATTTAAAGGTACTGCTTGAAAGAACACAAGATGGTGTCAGGATTCCTAGTCTCTAGTTTTTTTTTTTTTTTTTTAGTGAGTTATCTAAGGTCCAAGTTGTATACTGGATAGAATCTCTTGAGAAACTAAAATGTTACCCATGGTAAAGTCTTGACTCTCCCAACTCATGAATGCCACTGAGCTTTGCTACTGAGCTCTGAGCTGGGAGATCCCTTGTTCTGTGGAACGGGAGGAAGTACTAATGGAGATCTTGCTGATAGTGGCAAAAAGGAAAGGGTTCAATTGCTAGGAACCACAGGACTTTTGGATATGGTCACTCAACTCCTGAGCCTTGCTAGCACAGAGATTATCTTTTGTGCTTGTTCCTTCTGGGAAGGCTTATGATAAATAAGAATACAGTTTAATATGTCTGATGCTTTAAAATTCTGCAAGAACAAATATATAAAGTACATTTAATTTCAGGTGTCTATGTGAGCACTGAGGTGTTCTAAAGCACAAGAAGAGACAGCACAGGGTAGTCAAAAACTCAGATTCTGACCTGCCTCATTCTCATACCCTTTTGAGCATTAACTTCAATAAACCTCAATATTTTATTTACAAAATTGTTGGAAAAATACATTTGGTTAAAATATCATAAAGTTTCAATAGGATAATACAAGAGAAATGTTAACTAGCCCAGTGTCTCACAAGCACAGTGGTTCACAACTATAATCCTAGTACTCTGGGAGGCCAAGGTGGGAAGATGAGTTGAACTCAGGAGTTCAAGATCAGCCTGAGGAAAATCAAGACCTCTCATCTCTACTAAAAATAGAAACATTAGCCTGGGCATGATTCCCCGATAGTCCTAGCTACTCAGAAGGCTGAGGCAGGAGGATTGCTTGGGCCCAATAGTTTTAGGTTGCAGTGAACTATAGTGACCCCACCACATTCTACATTGGGTGACAGATGACAGAGGGAGACTCTGTCTCAAAAAACTAAACAAAACAAAAAAGTCTCATATAAGTAAGCAAATACCAAATATAATAGTCCGCCTTGTCAGTATTTTGGCTTTAAGGATTTCCATTACATATGGTCAACCACAGTTCACAAATATCATAGTATTTTTCAGAAAGAATGTGAGACCACATTCACATAACTTTTATTATAGTATATTATTAAAACTATTCTCTTTTCTTATTGTTTTTAATCTCTTAACTCTGCCTAAATTAAACTTTATTATAGCTGTTTATGTATAGGAAAATAGAAAATACACAGTTCCCTATGTATATGTTTCAATATTATCCTCAGATTCAGGCATCCACTGGGGGTCTTGGAATGTATCCCCTGCAGATAAGTGGGACTACTGTACTAGTCTCAGTTGCTTAGAATTTTTGGATGCCAGACATCAGGTCTACAAGTCTTTAATATATACTACTTTAATCAGCAGCATGCTGAGCACATAGCATGTGCTTAAAAATGCGAAGACTAAAATAAAAATCAAGATTTCCAGCTGCAATAAATCTAGGGAAGCCGCACATACTTGTTTTTTGCTTTTGCATAGAAAGGTGGATTCTATGAAAGACCTGATGACACAGCAAGTGCCATGGTAGAGAAGGTGCCTAGACTTCCATATTCGTCCCAGAGCCACATTGCCCTTCTCGGGCTACCTGTGTACAATGAACAGAATAGCCATGCCATTTATATAATGCCCTTTGCTGCCTTCATTCTCACTGTTTTTGAATGCCCGCGTAACAGCTCTTTCTCTTATATTATTTCATTGAATTCTTACAATGCTATAATGGAGATGCTTTTGTCTGTATGTTTACAAGAAAGCTGAGTCCTGGAGTGATTATGTAACTTGCTCAATGCCACATAATAGCAAATATAAGAGTCAAGACTAGACAAGAAGGCCATAGAGAGCTGCACAGGATGTTCTACCTGGGAAGATGAGCTAGAAGTCTCCGGAGCCTGGAAATTCTGACTGTCTTCTGAACCTTGTTGATTTGTATCCTGACCTGCTCTAAACTTGCAGGAAACGTGTCTGGCCCAGTGTGTCTGGCTCCCAAGCCTGTGAAGTTTTCATTAAACTAGAGGGATAGCATTTGAAAAGTAAAGAAATGTTCTTCAAAGAAAAAACAAAAAAGGTAATAAATTCTTAGGGACCATAGAGACTCTCCCCATGAATCCCATTTCCAGAAGTAGTGGCTCGAAAAACTAAAGTTTTAATGTAAACAAAAGTCTTTTAATTGTGGCTCATCACTAGTAAGGAAGGCAAAATGCACGTTATCTTATAATGGAAATGAACATCAATTTAAAAATTATCATAACAGCTTGAAATTTCTCTTGGTCAGGATAATGTCATTATGCAACCTAAATGAGAGGTAATTGTTTTTTCATCAGAAAATGTTCTTTATATATGGACCAATCATTCAAATGTGCATTACTAGGGGCACGATGGGGCTCATTAATTTTTGAAATGTTACTGTTTTCAAGTTATATACATCCTCTGAATCAATGGTCCCAACCATTTGGCACCAGGGACTGGTTTCATGGAAAACAATTTTTTTCCATGGATGGTGGGAACGAGGGGTGAAGTAAGGATAGAGGGAGGTGAAGCTCAGGCAGTGATGTGAGGCTGGGGAACAGAGCAGCTGTAAATGCAGATGAAGCTGCTTCCCTCAATTGCCCACCATCCACCTCCTGCTGTGCAGCCTAAAACTTAAGTTTCATGGAAGACAACTTTTCCTGATGGGGTGGAGTGGAGCATTGGGAAGGTGAAGCTTTGTGTCCCGGACTCCTAACAAGCTATGGACTGGGAGATCCAGGGATTGGGGTCCTCAAATCTAAATTGTATCTATGAGTTTCTAGCATAGTGACATTACTGCCATTGTCTGCTCTGCTGTCAATCTGGGAGCCATAGGGCAAGGAAATGTGTTCCAACAAGATTTATTTATTAGATTAAGTGTATTAACATCCCCTGGACAAAATGACAGAAGTCACAGTTAGGAATCAAATTTCCTCATCTCTCTCTGGTGTCTTTACTCATCATAGTAGATGCTTAATTTGCAGAGTTAGCGCCATTTTTAATTCCGTGGGCAAGACACGTTTCCTGTGAGAAATAGCCTCAGCTTTATCTGTTTGTCTCAAAATTTAAATGAGATCTGTTCTATGGCATGAGGCAGCTGCTAACGTGTTGGTTTGTAATCTTTGCCCAAATTATATTCCTATATTATCTTTAATCTTTTTCATAAAATCATCAAGGGAGATGCCTTCCACTTTCCACCTTCTCAATTATATGCCTAAGGATTATCCTTACATTTTTATTCAACCTGAAAATAAAGAATAATAACTTAATGGCAGAACTTCATGATAACTAAATAATAGAATGACAAAAAATGATTTCTGTTCTTTCTGTCTGAGCAACAGAAATATCCTAGCCAACTCTGAAGCATGCCCAATGCAATTGTGGAGATAATGTAAAGGAATTATCTCTTTTGGAGGCCTGCGGATATAACTTTCCTCATCTCCAAGAAAATGCTGTTGCTATATGGTTAGTTTCTTCAAAGGATTTAGGAAGGAATTATTTTCCCCAACCAGATCATCATCATACAAGTACCCTGAGATGTAAAGAAGAGAAGTGACTTGTCCAAGAGCTCATGGCAAGTAATTGTCTTAGTCTAAGCACATCCTGAATAACAAATATTTGTAGAGACTGTACTTGTCTCATTGCCCAATAACAAGTATTCTTAGACACTATACTCCTCTCATTGCCCTATGCTTAGCCTAACCTTTGAAAACAGCAGTGAAAACCAATGCAGATTGAGGACTGAGGGAGAAGACAGATGGTCATCCCTGGAAAGGGAGATCACCTGCTGTCTGGGATCAAAACAGAGGAACCAGCTACTCGGAAGCACCTCAAGGACCAAGGACGAGAGGGCCATTGTTTTCAGGACCAGCTGTGGAGATCTGCTCTACTTTGGCCTTGGAACAGCTGCAGCTGCCTCACCAAATAGGTAGGAAGGGAAGAGGGCGGAGCAGGACTGGTGAAAGCGCGAGCCAGCTGGGAGGGCTGCAAGGACCCCTCCGCGCCACCTCCTGGCAAACCAGGAAGTGTTTTTGCAGCAAGAGGGTCTGAGCCACCTTTCTAACCTGTCCGAAGTGTAAACGGCGTACAACAGGCCCCAGATGGGTGCAGTGTCTGCAAGCAAACCCATGGCGAGCTGGTTCTCTGCAGGCTGTGGGCCGGCAGCTAAAAAGTCAGAGCCCGGCTCCGCGAGTGGGCGTTCCCTGAAAGTACACGGAACAGAGCAGACGCTGCTGTTGTGGCAAACCGTGACTGAGCAAAGTCCAGGGTAAACAAGCCTTGGAGCAGCTGTCTCCGGACGCGCACCCCCCGCGCGGCCCCTCACCCCTCGTTTCCCACGCGCCCACCACTGTGCTCTGCAGTCCCTGCCGCTCTTTCTTCAGCCTCATTCTTTGATCTCCACGTTTGGGGGCCCCATCCCGGCCCCCACCCTGGCGGTTGGCGCACCACACTCACCATCTCCTGCTTGAGGAGGTGAAGCTTCGTTTCCAGCCTTTCCAGAGCGCTAGAGTGGCTACGTCGCGGGGAGCCAGAGGTTGGCGAGGACGAAGAGGAGGACGACAGGGAGGGAGGGAAGCTGCAGGCGCTGCTGCTGCTGCTGCAGCCGCCACCGCCGCTCCCCCCGCAGGGGTCCCGGTTCTCCAGGGGAGCCGCCGCCTCCCCACGGAGCGAGCGCACGAGGCTCTCGGGGACTTTGCGCCCCAGCTTCAGCTCGATGTCTCTGAGGTCTGGCAGCGGGCTGTCTTCCATGACTTCCCGAGAACGGTGAAAATGATAATAAAACGCAGCGGTGGGAGGCAAGCTCGGCCTCGAAGGCTGCCCTGAGATCCGCAAACCCCTCCCGGCGCCCGGGTCTCTATCCTCGGCGGAGGGAGTGCACCGTCCGCTCCATAACCTCCGGTCTCGGCACTGAAATCCGCGCAGGAAGCGGCGGTCACGGGCCGCGGTCCCCCGACCGCGGTGGCTCTTCCGACACTCACCAATATTATCAGGACCTCCTCATTCTCTTTCTTTTTGTCCACCTCACTGCAAAGTTGAGTTAATTGATACTGCAAAGAGGAGGGAAAAGCAAGTACTATGGACCAAAAGAGGGAGAAATGAAATGTTTTAGCTTTATGGGAGAGGGGGCATTTTACATTATCAAACTGTCCGTTCGCATCCCTGCGCCGTTCACTGACTGCCCATCTGGTAGCAGGCGACACAAAATAACGATGCGGTCAGAAACGATGTCCTGGGTCGTTTCATTCTCCAGCCATATGTCTCCAGCTTTCCAGTGATCCCGAATTGTCAGAAATAATCTTTGGTCAGTGAAGGAAGAATTCGGTCCTGTGCACAGACACATAAAAAAAGAGTTAGCTTAGCAGGAGTTTACGGCTTCCTTGAGGCAGGAGAAATGCCCTTCTTCGCATTTACGGTGTTTGATCCAAATCATTGTGTTCCTCGGAGCCTGGAGCCTCGGAAACTTTAAACTCCGCTGGCAGGTGGACCAAACCAGGGCCAACCCTTGTACCGTATATCACAGACAAGAAGAGCAGCTCAATCTGCACAACGCAGCGGGCACCAGCAGCAGCACAGTTCCCGTGTCCGGCCTTAGTTAAGAGTCCCAAAGTTAGTGTATTCCATTTTCAGTTAAAAAAACAAAACAAAACAAAACAAAAACTCCATTAAAATGGTTTTACAAAATTAGAGAGACAGAGGACTATAAATTTGATGTCATTTCCGACCACCTTACCGTATTAAAAGGAAAAAATCCTAGTTTTATCCTTTCCAGATAATTTTATATTAACAACAGAAAAAGACTTTTCCAAAAGTTTAATAAAGATGTACAACTCTATTGTAACACTAAATATTATTGTATGCCACTGTAAGCCAAGCAAAGAATTACGTAGCCAGAATAATTTATACGACTATGGAGACATATTCAATTTTAAAAGTAGACATTTACTGAGACACTTTAATTACAGAAAAAATATTGAGCATTACTGGTGAAAATTTTGTCTTTGATAACTTACCCATAATTTTTAAACTCTTTGAAGAAACCCAAATCGTGTAATTTATTAATCTAAAATACTTCTACTAAGTAAGTTACTATGAGTTACTTGGTTTGGATCAGCATTAAGTTTGTGTCAATAATCTTTCAGTAGAGGATAGTAATTCAATCTAGTTAACTACCAGTCTTGGTGTCCATATTTCAAAGCATGCCCCCTTCTATTTCTGCAACAAAAAAGTATTTTTGTTCTTGCTTCCTCCCAGGCTCCATTCCCAGAGACATCACTCAAGTTCTACAATTGTAAGATGGTAAGAAGATGTGTCCCAGAGTTTGTTTTTATCATAGCTTACTCAATGAAACCTTCTAAAGAGAGAAAACACAGGCTTTCTGAATGAAATATTTCATGTAAGGGGAAAAGTTGTTGAATTCTCTCGTCAATGTGCCCAAAGTTTTTATGGTATTTCTTTATCTTAAAAAGAAATGAAGAAAATAGTAAGTCAGGTGGCCCATTTCAAAGTCAGGACCACCATTTATGGAATCAATGGAGAACAAGACTAAATCTGAACTTGCTGATAAAAGTACATGCTTTGTCCTAAATTTGGAAAACCCCAAGCTCATTGCATAAGAATTGTCCTGGCCCATGTAATTTTGGAAGGCTTGTGTTTCAGTCAAGAACAGTTTTTTTAATTTAATTATTACTATAAAACTCTTACAAAGTTTCACATAAAGCTAGCTAAGAAGAGCAGCTTTCAGATGTAAATATCTACCTTGAACTTGGTCAGTAAAAAAGGTTTATTGTCAAATTATCATAGCCTAATATGGAAAAATGGAACACTTAGCTGTGAGTCATAGATAGTAAAGTTAGATTTGATGTGGAAGGTAACTAAAAAGTAATTTATATTTTACTTTTTAAAAGAAGTCTGCAGAGAAAATTTCTCTGATAGTAAAAATGTGATATATATGTAAAAGAACACTTTTTTCCAAAGAAATATAAACAAACGTAAACTTTTAAAGAAGATTAGAATATGCCAAGTCTTTAATTTTTTTTTTTTTTTTTTTTTTAGTTTAATGCCTTATGACATTTTGCTTTAAAATAGAGACATTTGAATGCACGTTTTGGTAATTTTCAGAACATACTAGTCTCACAGAACTTTAGTAGGCAAACTGTAGATGGTGCTAACCCCATCATTAATGCTTTATGTGGTCTCATCTGAGGATATTTCTTGCTCAAAGTATTTTAAAATAAAGGACTTTTTTTTTTTTTTTTTTTTTACCTTTGGATCTTGAGCATACTTTTATTTGTTTGCTTTCAAGATTCATCTATAATTTAAAGAAAACATGTGAGAGGTTTTACCACCTGCTATTAGCCAGATATGTGACTTATACATCTTGACTGGAGAGGTCAGTTGACAAGACTTTGTAGTCATGGGTCAGGATAAAGGTTGGGAGTGAGTTCCACAAGTAGAAGAGAGACTCTGGGGAGAACTGAGGTAGAAAAAAATTTTGAGCCTTCATTTTTAGCATCATTCCCTCTCCATTTCTATCTTTTTCGTCCATCTCCAACTACATCTCTTTCTTTAAGAATAAGCATTTGTCAACCACAACTGAAACTCAGCGGATTTTCCCAAACTTAATATGCTGAAAAATAAAATTCTAAAAATAGTTTTTGTATGGTTTGTACTGTGATATAATTTTTTTATGCTTTATCATATGCTTCCTTTTGAGGCTGACTTCTGTATGAGCTAGATTTGCCTTCTTCTTTTATTTAGAATGTACAAGGACTCTAAGAATGGGTGTTAATCTACGGAGACTGAGTTTCTTTCCCAGTTGGATTGTGTTCACAGAGAAGGAAAGAGTCTCTTATTTATCACAAAAAAAAAAAAAACAAAAAAAAACCATAGTGGCTAATTAAATAGGAACATAGTTGGACTCAGATGACAAGTTTTGAAATACTGCCTTAGTCACAACAGACTGATATGATGCATGCTTCACATATCCACCTTTAGAATACTTCCTGGTATGAGACACAGTGCTTACAGCAAAGGTAGATTCAGCAATACTTTGTGGGTAATGCCACTCCTTAACCTGCTACTGGCATTGTGGTTAGAAGAAAGGTCTTCTACCTTCTTTCTGGCACTGACTGAAAGTTTGCAGCATTCCCAACTCTTTCTGGCACAGAGGTCAAGGACTAGGGCAGCGTCTCTAACCTGAGACTCCATTGCCACAATGCAGAATAGTATCAAGCAGCCAATGGCCTCAAATTACCCTTAAGGAAGTAACCATTTAATGAGCATAAGGTTCTTTTAATCTTTGTTTTAAATATGTAGAGTTCATATTTCTATAAATATTTTTGTTATGTTTATATGCATAGTATAGCAAAACTAAAGAATGTTGACCTTACACATATATAGTGAATTATATACTTGCTAAAGCAAATAAGGCTTTATTTTGCCAGTTTATGGAGTCATTTCATTCACCTGTAACTTTGAAACTGGCTTGTGTTGGTTTGAGTGAGTGAAATAATCTACTTATTACCATCTTAAACAACTCGTATGTGTATACAATATATATTGCTATATTCCTATATCAGTCTATCGATTCATCTATTTTTCTATGTGAAATGTCTCTCTGCCAGGATCACAGAACCTTTAAATAGTACTCTGATTTAAATCTAGGTAATATTTATAATCAGAGCTAAATACTTCCCTGGGAGATTTAGTAGACAATACTAAAAGTAGGTCACTAGCATCTAAGTCTTCCTTATCCCTTCTTCACAATCCTGGTCAAATCTCTTGGCTTTCTTATTTGTAATACAGCCTTTTTTTATTTGCTTTTTCCTACTTTCTTGAGCTCCGAATGCCTACTAAAAGGTACAAGGTACGGCCTAGAACAGAGATATTTTCATCTAACTCTGGTCTGCTCCTCTGTGGCCATCCCAGTTTGGCTTGTAGAATTGGGTTTATAGAGTATTTCAATACTGTGCTAGTAAATGTTTACAACTAACTCTCTGAAAATATAAAAACAACTGATTCATAGCTTTTAACAATTTTCATGCTGTAAATATTTCCACTGGGCCCATATCAAGCTGCCAGCGTGAGTTCAGCATTATATAGTGATTCCATCAAACAGATAAAACAGATAAAAATAACCTCAATAGCATAGTTAGCAGTAAAATGTACTCAAATAATTAGAAAGTGGTGATTTTGGGTTATTTATGACTTTTGCTTTTGTTTATATAATTTAAATATTATTCAAGGTAATTTTTAAAATAAGGACTGTGTTTAGCAATTGGCTTGCAAAATGCCTGGAATTTAACAGTTGTCAACTGCAAAGTGGTATGGGCTGATACCAGGAAACCTTTGTTTTATAAATTCATTGGCATGATGCTATTAATCATGGTTATGAAAGGAAATACAAACTGAGAGCCAGAAAAATTAGTGGAGTTTTAAGTGTTAGTTGGGCAAAGTCATAATTGGGAAAATGAGTCTCAAGATCAGAAAGCAGGGAGATTAAGGAACTTGAGAATCTGTGTATTAATTGTTTCCTAGGTTGCCATAACAAAATACCACAAACCAAATCACTCAAAACAACAGCAATTTATTGTCTTACAGTTATGTGGGTTAAAAGTCCAAAATCAAGGTGTGGGCAGGGCCACACTCCATCCAAAGCCTCTAGAAGAATATCCTGCCCAGCCCCGTCCAGCTTCCAATCCAGTAGGCTCAGGCCTTCCTGGGTTGTGGCAATATATCCTCAACCATCATTCCTGTCTTTAAATGGCTATTTCCCCTCTGTGTCTGTCTCCAATTTTCTTTTTTCTTGCAAGTACACAAGTCATGTGGGATTAAGGGTCCACAAGAGAGCAAGACTTAGCAAATTACAACTGCAATGACTCCAGTCCCCAAATGAGGTTATATCCTGAAGTACCATAGAGTTATGAGTTCAATATGTCTTTTGGAGAAGACCTAATGCTTCCCATAACACTGTAGTGTCAGGTCTTGGAGTTATACCTCAGACAAAGACTATGAGTAATATGGAAAAACTGGAATCTTCTATTTGTTTCATACTTTTTACACATTTTTTTTTTTTCTTTTTTGCAGTGGTGATAGGTAACCCAGAAGGTTATAGTCACAGGGAAGAATAGATAACAAACTTTTTTTTTTTTTTTGAGGCAGAGTCTTGCTCTCTTGCCTAGACTAGAGTAGAGTGGCATCATCATAACCCACTGCAATCTCAAATTCCTAGGCTATTGCAAACTTCCTGCTTCAGCCTACTGAGTAGCTGGGTTCATAGGCTACCATGCTCAGATAATTTTCAAAATTTTATAGATATGGGGTCTCCCCAAGTTGCCCAGGCCAGTCTTGAACTCCTGTCTTCAAGTTGTCCTCCTGTCTCAGCTTCTCAAAGTGCTGGGATTACAGGCATGAACCACCACATCTGGCTAGATAAAAAACTTTTTTCTAGTCAAAACAAATATATTAAAAATGACAGGCTACTTTATCTATTGTTTATAATTACTTATGAGTTAGATAATGACTTCCATTAGCATTTTTTTGAATTGTGCTTTATAGATTAGAAAACTAATCACAGAGGCATCCTTATCTTATAATCCAGATAGTCATGGACAAAATCATGTACTCTGCTTCATCAAGTTTCATGTTTCATCAAATACATTGATTGTGTCTAAGATTTGGTCTGAGGTGAGCTCACATAGTATATAAAATAACCATTAAAATAAACATTAAAGAACTAAAAAAAATTCTATTTCTATGTGCTAACTTAGAGATGATTCTATAAATTTGATTTGAAAAAGAATTTACAGATTTTAATTGAAGTATTGATTTTATAAATAGAACACAGAAGTGAAACAATGGAAACATTGATGACATTATTGAGGGTAAGAAATGCAGTGGTTCACAGAAAAGGATGGTGTCTAAGAGGTCTAAAGAGAAACTATGATATTCCACTATGGTTTGTACCTGTAGATGTGGCATATGCCGTAGAATTCCTACTTGAATATTACGACTTTATGATCAATGCTCATTGCTGGAGATATCTTATGAATCCATTCATAAGATATCCAGATATCTTATGAATACATTCCAGCCCATATTTTAGGCTACTAGTTTCTTATTATTGTAGGAGGAAGGGAATGAAGAATACAATATTTTTATGCATTTTTCCATCTTAAAAAAGAACACAAAGATTCTATACATAGATACACATATATCATCTGACATTATTTGAGAGTTAAAACACAAGAACCCTTTATATCAGAATTACATATTCTAGTCTTATGATTTAAGGGCATTACTCTACTATTGAAAATTAACCTTCTTAAGCTATTAACTAGAGTTGCCACGTGTTAAGTGTGTGTGTGTGTGTGTGTGTGTGTGTGATGTTTTCAAAAGTAGATGTGATTCAAAGAGAATATTTGTGTGACCATAATGATAAATTTGGTCTGTATTTCTATATAAATATACTTTATATAAAATACATTTTATATAAACTATTATTGTTTCCTCAAAATATCAAGGCAGATGATTGCTAGTCATTATATCCATTTGATGAATCAGCAAGAATCTTTTTTAAAGTAATAAAATACCTTTAAATCGAGAAACACAAATTACAGTGATAATGTGGAACAAACTGAAAAAATGTTGGCTCTGAGGAGAATTGGCATGTATTAAGCACTATTTTATGGCAGATTCCTATGTGTTTTGTGTCATTTAATCATAACAACCTAGAGAAACAAATGTTATTTACCTTCCTTTGATAAAATGTATTTGAATTCCAAGAAGTGAAACCATTCACCCAGTGTTCCACTGCATGGAGTGAGGAAGGTGAGATTTTTTTTCTAAATTATATTTTACTCCCAAGCCCATGCTTTTTCTATTACCTACAAGTAGGTATTAGCCTTTTTTCAAAACCATTAAGAGGTTCTACTGCTACGTGTATATAGTCATGCCCTGCTTAATGACAGGAATAGATTCTGAGAATTGTAGTGTTAGGTGGTTTGATAATTTTGAGACTATCATTGTGTGTACTTCCCCAAACTGAGAATGTGTAGCCCAAACCTAGATGGTATAGCCTATTAAACACTTTTGCCATATGGTACAGCTAATTTCTCCTGGGCTACAAACCTGTATAGCATATTAGTATACTGAATATTGTAGGTAATTGTAACACAATAGGTATTTGTGTCACTAAGAGTTATCTACACATCAAAAAGGTAATGTTTTTTGCTACATGCACAATGTTTTTTGCTACATAGACAACTATGTTACTAGGTGATTGGAACTTTTTCAGCTCCATTATAACTCTATGGAATTAACATCATGTATGGGGTCCATTGTTGACTGAAGCATCATTAAGCAGTGCATGATTTTATTCAGAAACCAAAACGTGTTACTACTGCTGATGATTTGGGGGACATTCATATTTCAAGTAATACAGTAGGGATCAAAAATGTGTGAAATAAAAAAAAGGTTGTAAGTGAAAAAGAAGGAGGCCATTGTATTTATGGAAGATTCATTTACAGTGAATCATTATGGGATATGAGAATATTTTAGAAGGCTCTTTTCATTCTCTACCTTTGATTTCATATGAACTGTCACAACGTTCTCTAGCACTGGGCCAATATTTGAAACAGAATCTGCTGTTGGGTAGAGACCAGACGTGAGCATTTTCATTCTTTGGTCCACAGAGTGATGGCTCTAAAAGAAGTGTGGAGGTGGGGAAGCAAAGCGTTCAGGAAAGCATCCTGTATGGAAGTTGGTGCAGTAATCAGAGCTGGGCAGAAGGGTTTATGACTTTTACTTGGAGAGGCTGGTCCTTGCCAGTATGATGTGGCAAATGCCAAGGACATGGCAGACTCATGGAGATAGAGGGGGAGTCCAAGGCCCCCTTCCATTCCAGAAGATAAAAGAAAGCCGAAAGTGCAATTGTTCAGCCTCTTCTGTCTCTTGGTGATCTTCCTGTACCCAACCTGTGCATTGTAGCTGATTTTGTGGTAGCTGACCCTCAATTCCATAATAGCCTCTGGCTTTGGTAGTTAAACACTTCAAAATTTGTTTTAAGAGCATGCTAAGTTCTATTTAAATTTCATTATGATCTATTAGAGAGAATTTCATATCTGCTTTGAGTTTCTGACTCTATGCTGGTTCTTAAGAGATCACTTTAGAAGGTGTGATCAGAAATATCTAAAGCACTATAGCAGAAGAGATATATTCTTAAAAAGAAACAGAGATGAAGAAAAAGAGGAAAGAAAAAAAAAAGCGGGTGAAAGAAAGATAGAAAGAGAGAGTTCTGACAGAGGAAGCCCCCCCATTCTGCTATAATAGTAGCCAAACTCATTTGACAGCTGTGTGGAAATTTGGAGCAGAAATTACACTTTTCCTTTCTGCCTTTGTTTCTTTCTCAGTTTGGTTTTGTGCTAAAGATAACTTAGGAAAATAATATATATTTTTTCACTTTTTAACATATACTTTTTATTGTGGTAAAATAGATATGACATAAATGTACCTTTTCAGCCATTATTGAGTGTACAATTCAGCACCATTTATTACCTTCACAATGTTGTGCAACCATCACCACCATTTATCTGCAGAACTGAGATTTATTTATAAATATGCTCAATACAAAATCTAAGGGAGAAAAAAAGAGGCAAGCAAAAATTGCGCCATAAAGTTTTGTCAAAAGGAAAATAATTAAATTATGAATATTCGTGTAACCAATGAAAGGATGAAAGGGTGGCGATAGAAGAATACTTATTGACTTTGGAAATATTGCCAGTGTATTGTTAAAAACGTGTCAGCAATGTAACATATACATACACACACCTGTACATACACAATGGTTATCTAAAGTAGTAGAAAGTATATGAATATTTACCAAATACTGAAAATGCTAGCAGTCTGTGATGAGATCATGGGGCATTTTAATTTTATCTTTGTGCTTTCTTATTTTTATTAACTTTGATTAATTATAAAAATAACGCTGAACATTGCTTTTAAAATATTCTTTTTACTATTTTTCATGTTTATGTGTAACTTTTATAATAAATATTTGTTTTGGTTGGCTTCAGTCTGAAGAAAAAAATTAGGTGGAATACTTTAGAAGGGGAATCCTGAGGATTTTCCTAAGTTAAAATGTTACCCAATAACTCTATATCTTAGTTAGGACAATTTTTAAATAGTCTTTGTTAATACTGAATATAAAAAACTACTACTAAAAAGTGCCAACAATATCATTTTCTGGCTACTTACTGGAAAATTTTCTTTTTATCTCTCCCGTAGATAATCAGACTGCCTATTCTGGCAAGTTATTTAATGTTGGAAAAGCTATTTTAAGTAGGGAGCCAAGGATAACTCTAGAAATTGTACAAGATTATTGCAGAATGTATAACTATGTGGAATGAGATAGTCAAAAGTAGAGTAGATGTGACTTTTACAATATAATAAGTGCTCTACATTTTTAATAAATTTTTCATTGTTAGTACCATTGCACTTCATTTCTTCTAACTTTCCCCCTTTAATTGCAAATGTTAACTAGAAAGGAATTCCATCAATACACATTCAGGAATCCTTTGCCTGGTTCGTGTTATGCCATGCTGGGTAGCAAAGAACTGAGTGGAGGGGACTGGAAATAATCAAAACCATAATTAGAGTACAGGAACTTGATTGGGAGCCCTGGGTAGGGGAAGCAAGATGACTCCGTGTGTATGTCTGCCTGGGTGAGTGGGTAGGAGACGGGGTTGAGAAGTAATGGATCATCAAATACAACCACAGGCACTACGTACTTTCGCCTGTGGCCAACCCTGAATATGTGCATCTCACCATTAAAACCCTCTTGGTACTAAATTTATCAATCTCAACTTGTAAAAAGGATATGCCAATTCACAAGAAAATTACATTGAGGCCTAACTCAATGAGATTGCCTCAGGTATTAATATTCATTTTCTAGGCATAATGTGAGCATCTTAACGTGAGTTATTTTTTTATTCTTGTGTGAGAACTGTGGTAACCTATGGGAGATAGAGCACAGAGTTGACTCTTTTCTTTAGCATGCTATCAACTCCAGACACATTTCACAGGCATTTGGGTCAGAGATTCATTAAAAGAATGGTTTAGTTGATATATAACCTGGCATTACATCATTCTGAACTGTGTATGAATGGGGATTTAAAAAAAAAAAAAAAAGAAAGAAAAGAAAGATCTGCTAGTTTGCTGGAATGTTGCCTCTGTTTTATAGAACTGAAGTTTCCTGGTGTAACATAATACCTTTGCTTTGTATTTTACCACCATTCTTAATTATATGAGTGTACTTTGTGTAAAATAGTCTATAAAGGCCAAGTCCTATTTGACTAAGAAGGCTTGCATTGCATGGAATTTAAATAGTCTTTTTATATAGTGATAGAAATATGGAAAAAGAAGACAGAAAAGAATTAGATGAAGTCATATTTCACATTTTCAATTGATTCGTACATGTCCAAAACCAAAGCTTGCTCTTCCATTTTCCTTCAGCTTTCAATGAATATTCCATTAAATTTTCTATCTAGCTTTATTCACAATTATATTTTATCTTGCTTTGCTTTTATTATGATAGCTATGGAAAAGTAAATACAAATTTTGAACTTTGAGTATTAATTTAAAAAATTGTTCCTCTGTTTTCTTTTACCGTGGCTCTTTTCCATGTTTTTTCTTGCCATTTCCTTCCTCATTCCCTCTCATTCTCATCCTATTTCTCATTCTTCATTTATCCATACTTGCCATTTGTTCACACTCTTTCTTTCTTGAAATTTTCTGTCTCTCTTCTTCTTTGTCCTCTCCCCATCTCCTTTTCTTTCTTTGTCCTTATATTTATAACTTCAACCAGAAAAGAGTGGTATGCTGATGTTGGATAAAGTATATTGAGTACTCTTTGTTTATGGTAGTGTCAGTTAGTGGATACTGAGTACTTACTCTGTGTGTCATCGAATTGTCACAACAGCTGTGGGAGGTAAGTTCTTTTATTGTGCCCGTGATACAATTAGTGGCTTAGCTAATTTCAGCAAATCTCCCACTGCTACACAGCTAGGATCTCTGTTTTATCTAAAGACAAACACCCTTCTGACTATATCCAGAGTCTATATGCTTAATCATTATTAAATATTTCCTCTCTTTCCTTAAGCAGAATCCCCAATAATCAGGAGTTTTTCTCTACCTGATTCTAGCTTTTTGTAGATCTGCTATTACGTGGAGAGCCTTACAGCCTTGTCACCCAGCACCACCGCCTCCCTCTTCTACCTACCCAGGGTCTTTGTTCTTGCATTTCATGAAGCCTGAAGAACACATTTGTCACATGGATAGAGGATGTCTTGTTCTTATTTTATAGTTAGAAATAGAGGTACTTGGTTGGAAGAAGAAATTTCAACCCACACCTAGGATTGCTGTTTCAGAAAATAAAATCTGCATTTTCTACAGTTTTTCCATCTTCCATCCCTTTGGAAGTAAATACACAACTGTAGCTTTGCTTTGTAAGATCCCAGAAAGAGGGGAGGAACCACATCAGTATGGATCAGGCAACAATGTAAACCTCTGCCTCGGATCCCCAATTTATAACTCATGTAAGATTTGACAGTTTCTAAGAATTCCAATAATCACCATTTTGTTTTTTCCTCATAAGGTAGCAATTATCACAGGAATTAATGTACCTTTTTAATATTTTAAGCAGTAGAAACATGCAGAGATGTTAAGTTAGTTAATGAAAATAATAATTCAACATCTCAAGTCCTTTCTCCATGCTCTGCCCACAACTAGCAGCTTTACTGATTTGATCTGTAAAATGAGGCCCTTTGTCTTTTCTTATACTTTCTGATACTTTTTCTTATCCAGTTAGCTGGATCTGCATTATTTCTATCCCTTTATTTTTTAAAATTCATGGTGCATGTCCCTTTGAATTTCCCGTCACTATATTAAGATCATCTTATCCAGCATAAACATTTGTCACTTTCCTCAAATCAATTATTTTCCATACTTCCTACATTTAATTTATGGCCTCGTGATTTGTGAGGGAACTTCTTCTACCTTTGTGAGATTTGGGAATATTTACTGTGTCTCTATCTGCTTTATCACCATATATACTTAACTATCAAACCCCACTTATTTTTTTTCTATTTTCAGTAAAATATTCTCGTGTCATGTAGACCCTGCTGTAGTTTGGGTTTACCCCCCCCCCCCAAATGATCATATTTGGATCTCATTTGGATCTCAACTGATTTTTTTTTTTTTTTTTTTTGCAGTTTTGGCCCGGGCCGGGCTTAAACCCGCCACCCCCCAGCATATGGGGCTAGCACCCTACTCCTTGCGCCCCAGGCGCCGCCCAATAGCTCTATTCTTAGTTGTATTGTTTGACCTCATTAAATATTTCTTAGGGAAAGATGTTCCCTAAACATAATTTTTCTGAACCAGGCTCATGGATACAGTAAAAGTCATAGAAAACATAAATTGGAAAGGATTAAATTAGGTTTCAGAGTACTTGTGCCGTAATCTAGGTTCTGCTATAAGTCTGATGCAAATTGCTTAACCTTGAACCCAATATTTATCATCTATCATATATAGGTAATAACAGCTACATTGCAGGATGGTTTGGAGGGCTAAATTAATTTTACTGAACTATCTTGTTTAAATGACCTCTTCTTTCATATCAAATTTTTTTCTATGAAAGAAACAATGAAAGGACATTAAAAAAAAGCACATCCTTCCCTGAAAATATGAATTCTGAAATAGTTAATTTGTGAAAGTATGACCAGCACACAAACTTACTACTGTAATGATTCCATATGCTAAAGGGCAAGTGCGAGGACCTTCTAGATTTTTCCAAGGGAGGCTTGTGAAATAGCTCATCCCTGGGTATTATATACATGCTGTGGCCTTATTATCATATGATCAGAAGCACACAGAATGCGTGAACATATTTAAATGACCAAGTCACACATTTTGAGGCTCACAGTGCTGCTTACATGATATTAGGTAGCAAAATAAACACCAGAAAATTAAAGACAGCTGCCAAAGCTTCCCAGAAACCATGGCGTGGACTCTGTTGTCATAGCAATCTAGCCATTATTCGTGTTTTGTTTGATTACAGCTGCAGGAATCATGGTCTACTATGCTACGGGCTTCACTTGTCTTTCTGTGCGTGTCAGAGATTACAGTATTAAGTATTTCTGCCCTTTGCAACACATTGTCCCATATAGATTCCCATTTCACTGCCATAAGACAGAAAAGTTGAACAAAAGAGGATTAGACATGAAGGTTTTCTATTATTATTCTACATTCACATCTTGATTTGTTTCAGGCAAAATAGAAAGTATTTGAGAGGCCGAACAGAGGATATAAGAAGGAGAAAAACAACTGTACTTAAGAAAATAAGTATATAAGTATAATTTTTTTTTCTGCCTGTGTCAGTCATTGTTATAACTTCCTAATGCCACGGCCCTTTAATACAGTTCCTGTGGGTCGCGACCCACAGGTTGAGAACAGCTGCCTTAGACTATCTGTAATTTCATTCAATATGTATTTCTTTACTAAAAAAATACATACTGAGTGCTGACCTAAATAGAAATTGGTGGAAAGTTATTATCCAGGTATCTTTTCAAAGAAAAAGATTGGTAATTGGTGATAAAATACAAGTAATGGAGAAGTAGAGGAGAATCCCTGTATGTCCACTACCCAAGAAACTGTGGCACACAGTCCTTATCAGCATAAGGAATGAGGCCTACTGTGCATGTCTGGTCTGTGCAAATTAGCTCAACTTGAGGAGGTGATCAGTGTAGGGAGGTGGTCCACCACGGAGGTTCTCCTATATTTAAAATTAGTGTCCTGTTTGCCTCTACTAAGGAAAGAACACTGGTGCAGGGAGAGTTAGTGATTCTTTATTTGCTTCCAGAATTTGGGTTAGGGATTATTTGCCCTCTCTCTTTACAGCTGAAAAAGAGCTTCCCAGTAAATGTCCATTGAATCTTTTATGTTGAGTGCATTTGAATTAGCTTGCAAGAGGTATTGATTAAATCAAACATACTATTGGCCTTGATATCTATATAGGTGATCACACACAAATGTTTTAAAGACTTAGATGTTATTAGCATTTCTGCTATGGGCTGTTCCTTATGTGGTTACTAATTGCCTTTTGATTACTTGCTAGGGGCAAGGCATTTTACATGAGCTATCTTTGTTAGGCTTTAAACTATTACATATACTCACTTTTTTTTGTTTGTTTTGAGAAGGAGTTTTGCTGTGTTTCTCTGGCCAGATTCCAGCTCTTGGGCTCTAACCATTCTCCTGTTTCAGCTTCTATACTAGCTGAGACTACAGCGTGCACCATCATGCCCAGAAAACTATTATCGTAATATTTAACAGATAAGGACAGTATCTCAAAGAGATCAAGTAACTTGCTTGAGGTCACCTAGAATTCACCCCATTTTGTTTGGTTTAAAAACCTTTCAAATATGACACCAACATTTCCCCCAAATTCCTGGCACATTGGTAGATCATTATGCATTAAAAGAGTAAGTCTGATATAATCTTTGTGTATGTGTGTATGTATATATATCTATATATAGATAGATATAGATATAGATATAGATATAGATAGATGCTTTACTATATGAACTGCCTTGACATCTTGGGTCACAATTTACTCTCTTGCTGCACAGAACAAAGTCAAAACACCAAAGCTGTATATTAGTGTGCATGTCTGTCTGTGTGTGTATGTGTGTGTGAGAGAGATATTTTTCCTAAAACTATGCGTTGCTAATCTTTGTGATAGAAATGAAGAAGTTTGGGGTAAATAAGGAATTTATTGCTTAAATTCAGTGAAGGTATTTCAGATTCATGATATGAATGATTCTACCATGTAGCCATCACAGGAATAGGAAAACCAATACAACGCAGTGAATTAGTGCCTGCTTTAAAAAAGATTAACATTTGTGTATTTTATGATAGAGGTCATATGCTACAGTAATATTCAAGAATTCAGGGATTTGTAAAAGTCCCAGAATATATCCCTGCCAATGGACAAGTGTCTACCAGAATGTTTCCCATAATATGCTATGCAGTATACTGGCTCCCTAAGTTAATGGGAAAAGAAGAGTTCAGCAGTCTAATCAATTTGGCATAAAACAAAAAACAGTTAAATTTTATTACCGCAAAGCTACTCAGAGTTTTTTACATGGTCAAGTACATTTAAAATCTCCGAGAGGATATGTTTTATGGCTTTTCCCAAACTTGTATAGCCATGGAAACCCCTTTTCTTAGAAACTTTTGTGAGATTATTGTTCTACATAAAACATTTTATGCAATACTTTCATACGATTTAAGTAAAAACCCGTAACACTCATCTGTAATCAGTTGTAACAGTTGTTTGTGGATGAAATGGATCTTCGCTCTGTACTTGCAAGACCATTCACATGACCAAAGAATAGAAAATGTATTACAAGTCATTATGGATCATTATTCCAATGTATTATCCCTGTGCACAGCATGTGATGAGATTTTATGCATTCAGTTCAGTGGGAGAATCAGAGATACATCTTAAGGAAATATGATAATTTTCTGTCACTCATTTCTCCACCCATTCTTTTAAGTATTTGAAGCTTATGATGTTGTGTACAGCAAAAAAATTGCCTTTCTCCAAACTTACATAGACACCACCCCCACAAAGTCAAACAAAACAAAAACAACCTTCTAACTGTAAATCTTTTACATTAACAGAAGTGCTTTTAACGTTAGGGGTGTCTCTGCCTTATAACCTTCCTTCCTTTTGTCAATGGGTACTAGAAATTCAAATTAAAGGACTCATTCTCTAACCTATTTTGGAAAGAGAAACCTATTTTGGAAAGAATATATCAAAATGCAAATGCTCCCTGAAGAGCATAATTTTATTTATTTCTTCCCTTATATAAGAGAGCTGGCAAACCTGAGGACTGTAGTTAAATAGCTGGAGCTATGTGCTGAGAGGGCAGAAAAAGGGGGGCTGTGAGCAGAGTCAGAGGATAGCAGGCAACGGAAGACAAATCTCCCACCAAGCACTTCGATCAGGATCAGTTCTCAGATCCAGATGGTTGGTTCTATGCTACTGTGTACGTGAAGAATAAAGTAGTTCATTGCTGTGAAAACATAGAATGCTAGCCAATGAGCTGGCTACTTACTTTTCCTTTGATGAACTTGATCTGAGAAGTGAGATTAAGGCACAGACAAAAGTTGCTAGACCCAAAGAGAAATGTCCAGTCTGTCCTGTTGGAGATTTTCATAGTCAGAAAAGGGGGGAAAATGACAATTTCTTTTTATTCAATTTGCCTACACTTTTTAAAGATCCATGCCCTCCAAAGTATATTAGCGAAACCTCTAGTTTTTTAAGGGCCCAGGTTCAGAAGCAGGTTCAGTATAAAAATTTGTGAACTCCAGACTTGCCCTACAGGAATATTCAGAACTGCATTATACACTGATTAGCACAATAGACACCCACCAGTGTAAAACCATGCAAAAGCTAAAGTTCAGAACCCAGGTCCCACGATGGCTCAAGAGACAAAACCAAGTAACAAGGGTCTCCCCAGTAAGAGGAACAGAAACCCACCATACATGTCAATACTTTCAATAAGTGTGAATTCAGCTTGAGCCCCACTGAAGAGACACAGGCTGGCTGAATGGATTACAAAAATACAACTAAAGTGTCTGCTCTCTCCAGAAAACACATCTAACTCACAAGGATTCATTTAGACTCAAGGGAAAAGGATGGAAATAGCATAATTCATAATTGCAAAGATGTGGAAATAACCCAAATGCCCAGTATGGCATGAGTGAGTGAGCTGTAGCATGTGCACACTATGGAATACTACTAAGCTATAAGTGGTGATATAGTAACTTTTGTAGCAACCTGAATGAAATGGGAAAACATTCTTCTAAGTGAAATATCATAAGAATGGAAAAACAAACATCACATGTACTCAATAGTAAGTCGGAACTAACTGATCAACCCTTACGTGCACAAATGGAAGTAAAATTCAATAGATAACAAGTAGGTGGGAGGATAGAGCAAGGGTTGAGTAAATTCATGACTAACTGGTACAATGCATATATTCTGGGTGAGGGCATACTTATAACTTTGACTTAAAATTTACACAGAAAATTATACAACCCAAACCTGTGTGCCCCCGTAATATTTTGAAATCTTTTTTAAAAAGGAAAATAAATGCCATCGTAAGTATCGTTTATCTATTTTGTCTCTGATTATTGAAGAGTGCTTCACTAGTATTCTCTTAGAAACAAAAGGATGACTAATGTATTTGTGCTTTTAGGAAAACTATTTAATAAAATGTTTCCAGAAAATCTAAATCTACAACATCATTGCAGACTCCTGGGAGGCTAATTTAACACTTCTCCAAAAATTCTGCTATGGGATTTGTTGACTATTTTCCCCTACATTTTGAACAAATTTCTGGGTTTTTTTAATAAATATTAAAATGTATGTAATATTTTACTCTAAGAATAATGAATTAGGCTTTAGACTATATCCACAATTAAATTTTTTTTTTTTTTCTGTGTATAAGTAGCTATTTCCAAGAGGCAATGCTCTTTAGATACATAGTTCCTGGACTTTGTGGTAAATAAACTGTAGTCAATCTGTTGTGCCCAATACTAGTTTGTAAGTGTTCATATTGCAATCATCCAGCTAGGTAAATAGATGTATCCTAATCCATATTAGAGATGCTAGTGGACTTCAACTTCAGTTGAAATTTAGTTAAATGGGCTTTCCAAAAAATATAATCTCTAAAATATATGAAGTAATCATAATCTTGATACCGAGCTTGGTCTTCTCCCCTTTCCCCCAATATGCATATATATATTAAAGAAAGTCTCAAGTCAAAGTTATAGAAAACTATATTTATTTTGGATTTATTCAGTTTATTTTGGATTTATTCAGTTTAAATAGCTTCATATATAGAATTAGTAAGATGTCAAAACAGAAGATATGAAAAACTGGGAGAGACAGAAATAACTTTATGCTTTTATACTGCGTTTGAAATTTTATTTTGTAGTTCAAGACAAAATCAAGTCAACATGCTCACTCCCACCTCTCCCACTAACAACAACTAAAAACCTGAACTGGACACATGTAGCAGCCGCTGTCAGGGGACTCAGAACCAAGTGACAGGAGGCAGACAGGGAAAGAAAATAAGAACACAAAACCTGAATGATTTCATGGTGAGTTCCTGATTATGATTTGTTTTGTTTCATTTTGTTTATACATATTCCTATGTGAACTCAAAGCCTAAACATGGAACTATGCCCAAGGTAAAAACAGTAAGTGTTTCTATACAGTTTTTGACAATAATGTAATTAAATTGGTAATCAATAGCAAAAGAGATCTGAAAAATCCCCAAGTTAAGTATAAATTCTAAAAAAATTTCTTCTAAATAAACTATGAGATCGAAGAGGGAACCTCAGGGGAAATTAGAAAAGATTTTGACCTGAACAAAATGTAAATACAACATATGAAAATGTATGGCATAGAGCTAATACATGGATAGCATGAAATCAGCAGTTCTCAACCTGTGGGTCACGACTATATTAAAGGGCCGCAGCATTAGGAAGATTGTGAACCACTGCATTAAATGATTCTGTTAGAAAATAAAAAACCTCAAATCAACAATCTAAATGTCCACCTTAAGAAACTAGCAAATGAAGAACAATATTAGCACAAAGAAGCAGAAAGAATCAAATAATAAAGGTAATGTTATAAATCAATTATATTGCAAACAAAACAAAACAGTGAAAAATAATCAGTGAGATCAAAAGCTTTTTCCTAATAAAGATCTACAAAGCTGATAAAGTTCTAGCTGGAATTATGAAGTGAAAAAGGAGAAGAGACAAGATTTTCACTATCAGCAATGAAGCAGGATGTATCACTACAGGCATTTAAAAGATAGTAAGGGAAAACCAAGAACAATGCGAGGCACAAAATTCAACAGCATAAAGTAGCTCAATTTCTTGAAAGCCATTAAATACCAAACTCATTAAAAAAGTAGATAACCTGAATAGACTATGCCTATCACAGAAAATGAATTTGTAGTTTAGAATCTCCCAAAGAGGAGATCTCCAGTCCTGTATATTTTCCCTGGTAAATTTTATCAAACTTTTGAAAAAAGAAATAAAATCATATCCATACAGTATCATCCAGGGAATTAAAGAGAATACTTCCAAATTCATTTTGTGATGACACACAAATTAAAGGACAGTAAACATCTGGAGACCAATTTCCCTCATGATCAGACTCAAAAATCCCATGTAAAATATTAACAAACAGAATCTAGCTGCATGTAAAATGAATAATATGTAACACTTTAGTGAGATTTATTATGGGATCCAAGAGAAGTTCATTTTAGAAACAATCCAGGGGTCCTCAAACTATGGTCCGTGGGCCACTTGAGGCGGTGTGATTGTATTTGATCCCATTTTGTTTTTTACTTCAAAATAAGATGTGTGCAGTGTGCATAGGAATTTGTTCATAGTTTTGTTTGTTTTTTTTTAAACTATAGTCCAGCCCTCCAACGGTCTGAGAGACAGTGAACTAGCCCCCTGTTTAAAAAGTTTGAGAACCCCTGAATTTAAGTAATCCATCATACTAATAGACTAAAAACATAAGCTACCTGATTATAATCATTCATATAGAAATTGTATTTGACAAAATTTAGCATGTATTCATGATAAAAACTCTGAAAAAGCTATTAAAATACAGAACACGTTTTTGTTTTTTTTGTTTTTTTTTTTTGGTTTTTGGCCAGGGCTGGGTTTGAACCTACCACCTCCAGCATAGGCCAGCACTCTACTCCCTGGAGCCACAGGCACTGCCCCAGAATACCTTTTTAAGCTGATAATGATATCTACCCATCTACTTTTAGCTAACGTAATTCTTAATGATAGATGGATGAATTCTTTACTTGTAAGATTGTAAACAAGGTAGATGTCCACTCTATCCAAGTCTATTTAACTAAGTAATGGAAGTCTCAGCCAGTGCATTAGGGAAAGAAAGAAGTCCAGACCCAAGGAATCTACAAAATTTTTTTTAAAAACTATGTGAGTTTAACAAGTTCCCATTGTATAATGCCAATGTACAAAGATCAATCATCTTCTTTGTACTCATAACGAAGAATTTCAATAAAAATGCCTTTTATGATAACTTCAACAAGTGTAATTCTTATGTATAAATCTAACAAAATGTGCAAAACTCTGATTTGCATAGAGGGAAAAAAAATCACATACATAGAGAGAACTGCCAAGCTCCTGGAATGGAATACTCAACACACCTCACATATCAGTTCTTCCAGATTAATTGATAGATTTGCCACAATTCAAATACAAATATAGACATGATTGTTTTGGATATTTTAATAACCGATTCTAAAATTTATATGGAAAATAAAAAGAGTAAAGAAAAGGAAAAAGGAAAAAATTAGAATGGTCATAGCAATGTTGTAAAAGAAAAACAAAGTTAGAGAATTCAAACTATCTTATTTTTATACTTGCTATAAAGCTAGGAAAGGGAAAGAAAATTGAATGGACCAGTGGAATAGAAGAGACTCCAAGAAAATAACAAGTATGCGCAAATGATCTGTGAGAAAGGTGTGAAGTGATTCAATAAAGAAAGGATAGTCTTATCAAAAACTTGTGTTGGAACAATTAGAGATTCTTTAGCAAAAAATAAATCCTGACCTATGAGTCATACTTTGCACAAAAAATCAATTCACAGTGGCTTAGAGATCTAACTTTAAAATGTAAAACTCCAAAACTTTTAGAAGAAAACATAGGAGAAAAATCTGTGTGACCTCAAGTTAAGCAAGCCTTCCTTAGAATTGATACCAAATCATGATCTATAAAGAGAAAGCATATCAGGCAGTGCCCATAGCTCAGTGGGTACTGCACCGTCCACATACACCCAGGCTGGCAATTCGAACCCGGCCCAGCCAGCTAAAACAATAATGACAACTACAACAGCAGCAATGACAAAATAGCTGGGTGTTGTGGCGGGTCCCTGTAGTCCCAGCTACTTGGGAGGCTGAGGCAAGAGAATTACTTAAACCCAAGAGTTTGAGGTAATGCTACCCAGGGAGATATAGTGAGACTCTGTCTCAAAAAAGAAAAATTCCCTAAAATCCAACATTTTTATAAAAGGTTAATATGGATGGAATTTTCCTTGCTCTGTAACTGGCCCTGACTGACAAGACTTCAGAGTAACCAATGTCTCTGATGCAAGCACAGGAACATCTGGAGCTTGGAGGCATGCCGTCAAGTGTTTTCTTAAGGAAAAGATCAGGGAATGGTTAGGGAGAATTGTTCTGAGTTAATGTCTATTTGGGTTATGTACATTTGGAAAGGAGACTATGAGCCCAGGAGAAATGTTATTTGTTGACAAAGCATTGTAATACTTTTTAATAAAAACCCTGTGGGAGTAGAGGTGAGTATGCTCTGCAGAATGACAGTGAGCCTCTCTCTTTGCAGCTTGTACTGATCATCCATGTCCTGTGATCTGTTTCCTTAGAGAAACAGCAAGAGTTAAAAATATAGAAAGCAAAACTAAATGAATAAGATACATGGTAAGACATAATAGCAAAACTTTTAAGTCGCTGTCTCATTTTTTACTGCATAGAAAACTAATTTGTAGCTTAAAGCAATAGCAGTTTACTGTTTCTTCCTGTTCTGCAACTCTTCAGCCTGCCTTGTCTGAGATCAGTCATTCCCTTGTGTTTAGCTAGGATGTTAAGCATCTCTCTTCATAAGGTCTTTCAGCCAGCTCTGAAGAGGCCAGACTAAGTTTCTCCATATGGTAGAGCAGCAGCTCCCAGAGGTCATGCCCGAGTGTACAAGTTCTTATCAAGCTTCTGTCTGCCTCTCATTCACCTTCATGTTGGCCACAGCAAGTCATAAAGCGCAAGCCAGAGATTACACATGGGGAGGCCCAGGGAGTAGAAGTTTATTGGATGCATTTGTGTAACCATTTGTCATAGTAATCATAAAGAATATAGGGAAAGAACAAATTAAGAATTGAAAAACTGTCTGGGAATGGTGGCCCATGCCTGTAATCCCAATACTCCGGGAGGCCGAGGGGGGTGGATTGCTTGAGCTTTGGATTTCGAGTCCAGCTTGAGCAAGAGTGAGACCCTGTCTCTAAAAATAGACACTTTGTAACAGGTGCCTGTAGTCCCAGCTACTTGTGAGGCTGAGGCAAAGGATCACTTGAGCCCAAGCATTTGAGGTTGCTGTGATCTATGATATCATAGCACTCCACCAGGGGCAAGAAAATGAGACTGTGTTAAAAAAAAAAAAAAAGAAGAAGAAGAAGAAGAATTGAAAAACAAAGTCGCAAAACACAAATTTGAAAAGAATTAGGTAAAAGATAAGAAGAGGAAAAGAAGTGAGAATTCATACAAATTTTTTGAGGTAAGCTATTTTCTGGTGAAATGTGAGGTTTACCTTAGCCAAAGGGTATAAGGGCTCAGTTTTCTCAAATAAGATTCCTCATGAGGCAGGGTATGGTAGCTCATATTTACAATCCTAGCAGGGTTTACAATCCTAGCATTTACAATCCTGGGAGGGCAAGGCAAGGGGATCCCTAGATCCTAGGAGTTTGAGGTTAGAGTGAGCTATGATCAGGCTACTACACTCTTACCTGGTGGCAAAGCAAAACCCCATCTCTAAAATTAAAAAAGTAGAAGTAGAAAAATAAGTATATATAGAATTTATAGCTAGCTAAAATATAGGCTGACCACTTAAGTTAGAATTTCAGATAAACAATGAATAATTTTTTGGACATACTTTATTTCCTAAATCCCAAAAAGGCTGAGACTAGTAAAGAGAATTTGGTTCTTCCTCATTGGTGTTTGAAAAAGAGCAGCCATCTCTTTGAGGTAAGTTGCACATACCTGCCCTGACTTCCACATCAGTTCCAAACTTACCTGAACTTTGAACACACTCATAGCTTAATCCGTTGATTAATATTTACTGAGCAACTAATATGTCCCAGACACTTTTCTACTCTATGGATCCTTACCTCTGTGAGGAAGACAGATAATAATAATAATAATAAAAACAATATACCTATGGTTTCAAGTAGTGATAAGTCCTTTTAAGAAAAATAGTGCAGGGTGAAGAGTCAGAAAGTAGAAGAGTAAGGATGGGAGTGGGATGCTATTTTAGAGAAACCATTTGAGCAGAAAAATGAATGAAATGAGGGCTGAGACATACACATGCCCAGGGAACAGGTAGAGGCCACAGCAAGGGCAAGGGATTTGAGGACAGAATGAAGGAGTAACAAAGGCCTTCCATGTCTGAGGAAGATGGAAGAGGGCATGGGAAGACATTCAATTGCAGAGGTAGCCAAAGGCCAGATGGTGTAAGTAGGGGCTGAGTTTTATCCTCAGTATGTGGTGAAGTCACTGGAGAATTTTATTGGTATAATTTGATTTATCTTTAAAAAATAATACTCTGGCCATTGTATGGATAGGTGAACATAGAGGCAACAGTTGAAGCAGAAGCTATATTAAAAATCCATGTAAGAAATTATGATAGTTGACTCTCTAGCTGGTAGTAAAGGATGAGAGAAGTGCTCACATCCAGGATATATTTTGAAGGCATAACTGACAAGATTTACTAATACTTTGGAGGTGGGGAATGAGATAAAAGAAATAATTCCTTCTTGTATCTTATACTTATGTGTTGTTTTTTTTTTGTCTCAAGAAAATGAATGACTAATAGAGCCATTAATGGCAACAGGAAAGATAAATTAAGGGGTAAATTAGCCAGAGGAAATTCAGAGCTATACTTGGACCTGTTAGATTTGAGATGCCTATTAGTTTTCCCAGTGGAGATGGTGAGGAAACAATAGGATATGTAAGATCAGCCCAGAGGAAAGTGTTGGGGCCAGAGACACTGATTTAGGAGTTGTGAGCAGGTAGGTGAGAGTTAATGTGGTAGACAGAGAAAAGAATGCAGTTTCAGCAAGTTCTTGAAAGAATTAAAAGGGTGTAACCAGAACTATGACTCAACAACTTTAACAATATAACACTGTTTTACAATAGTTGTTAAAGCCATTGTCCTGGCACTTGGTCATCTTCCACTGCTGTTTGAATGCAACTGGTGACTTCCCTGACTTCCCTCTCTTACAAGATTATGAGGCCAAATTATTGTGCAATCCAGTACAAGGATCTTTCTTGGGCGATAGTTTGAAGTTATATTAACTCTCTTACCTTTTGTAACACAAGATTTGCTCAGTTTAGAGCAGTGATTTCCAACTGGTATGCTGTGAGAGGATCTTAGGCGTGCCACGAAAAATTTTAAAGATCATTGATTAAATTATTTTGGGAAGAAGTTCAAAACACAGTAAGTATATTCTTTCCTTTAATCTTTTTTTTTTTTTTGATCAACATAATTTAAGTGTATTGCAGAACTATAGGTTCAAGTGTGCCAAGAAATAAAAAAGGTTGAAAAACATTGGTCTAGAGGACTGTTTGAAGGTCATTACCTAAACAATGGAGTCAAATGGCGTGGGGTCAGATCTCTGTTGTGCTACTCTCCAGAAGATGATACAAACCATCTCATCTACATGCATCTCAGTCTCTTTACCTGGTACCTATCTACCCCATAGGGAATGAAAATTGACATGAATTACTGTATGCAAAGCACATAGAACAAGAACTGACACATAGTCAGTTGTGCCCCAAATGCATTTTGCACAATGATCAAAATTTGGGGAAATATCTACTGATGTGTTCTTGGTACCTCAGCTGAGATCTTCTGCCCCATGTAGATACGTAATATTTTTAAAAGTACCCACCTAGTCTGTTCTCAAACTTCAAAGTGCACATGAATCACTTGAAGTGTTGTTAAAAAGCAGTTTCTGATTCAAGAGGACTAGGGTAAAGCCCAAGGTTGTATGGTTCTAATAAGCTGGCCCAGACCAGCCTGAGCAGCAGTGTTCTAAGTGTGCACGGGATCCCTATGCAGTGCTCCCTACAGTGGTCAACCAGTCTTCTGGGATATTGTTGCTCAGTTCCTTCATCTATCCTTCCCTTTGGAGGCTCTTGGTACCATGTCAGGTACTTTTATGAACACTGGAAAACTTGGCCACAAGGTCACAAGAACTTTAGTTAATAAGAAATGCCAGTTTAAATATATTCATTAAAATGGCCTAGACAGGGAATTCTCAGCCCCTTACTGTGGCATTAAGAGTCATTTGGGAGATATACTACTTAGAATCTAGCTTCGGTCATATGTACAACAATTTCAAAATAATTGTAGCTTTAACAAGATAGAAACTTACTTTTCTCTCATCAAAAAAAAAAAAAAAAAATCAATCTAATATGGAGTCTCTGCTTTATGAAATCATCAGGGACCCGGGCTTCATCTATCTCAATGTTGGGTTGTTACCTGCATCTCCATGTCCAAAATGAACCCCTCATGCACAGTCCAAGCAAAAAGATGAAAAGAAGGGAAAGCCAGGTGTGTATGCCTTGAAAGACACAACCCTAAGCCTACCTGGCTCACTTTCTTTTGCACACCTCTTGCCAGAACATTGTCTGTGGGTACATGTATATACAAGGGAGGCTGGGAAACGTCATCTTTATTCTGGGTAGCTGTGTGTGCAGATAAAATTCAGGAGTCCTAACATTACAGGAGAAGGCAAGATGAATTTGAGTGAAATCTACCATTCTCTGTCACATAGGATAAAATAAGGACCTTGATTCAAAAGAAGGCATCAAACTAATAACCAGTTCTGTCTTTTACTTTCATATGTGTATCTCTCCATTTTCCATTAATTCATATAGGCTTCTTAAATCATTTTTTATGTCCATCACAGCTACCACTTTGTACCATATAGAGTTCAAACTGCTGTGAAACCCACTTTCTAAAAAGCAATTAGTTTAAATCCATTCAAATAGATTATATTCTTCTTCTTCTTCTTCTTCTTCTTCTTCTTCTTCTTCTTCTTCTTCTTCTTCTTCTTTTTTTTAAGGAAAGGATAGGATAGGATAACACCTGTAATCCCAGCACTCTGGGAGGCAGAGGCAGGAGGATTGTTTGAGCTCAGAAGTTGGAGATCAACCTAAGCAAGAGAGATACCCTGTCTCTATTATGAATAGAAAAATTAGCCGGGCGTTGTGCCAAACTACTGTAGTCTCAGATACTTGAGAGGCCGAGGCAGGAGGATCACTTGAAGTCAGGAGTTTGAGGTTGCTGTGAGCTAGGCTAACACCAATTCTAGCCTAGGCAACACAGTGACACTCTGCTTCGGAAAAAAAAAAAAAAAAAGAAGAAGGGTGGCACCTGTGGCTTAAAGGAGCAGGGTGCTGGCCCCATATGCTGGAGGTGGCGGGTTCAAGCCCAGCCCCAGCCAAAACCTGCTAAAAAAGAAAGAAAGAAACAAAAAAGGAGATGATAAACCCAAATGTTGGCGTTGATCATAATGGAATAATGAGATTTTGGACCATTTTTACTTTAAAAAATAAACTTTATGTATTTTCAAGAAAATAAGTTATTTCAATTTTCAAATTATAAAATGAGAGACAAGAGTAAAAGTATATAGTTGAAAGTACCCTGGCAAGTGGGAGATTTGAGGAGATATGAGTGCTATGGAGAAGAGACATGAATCGAGACATCTGTTGTTGATTAGGGGGGAGGGAAGACGTTCAGTTATTTTTCTCTAGCTGAGTGCCTGAATATCACAGACTCTGCTAAATAAAAGCAAGCACCTTTACCATGTTGACAACCAGAGTTGGCATTTGGCAGTGTGGAATGAAATCAGCTATTATTATTTTAATGGCATTTGCATTTTTAGTCTGAATTTCTGTTGCTGGGTAGAAAGACTTTGCTTCTGGTTTAAAAGGAAAATCAGACATTAGCAAATACTTCCGTTAGTACTGGGGTTTTTGAAATTGAGTATTACTGACTCTGCCTCTGGTGACTAAAACAGGTTTTGGTAAAACATTGGCTGGCAGTGGTAAATTCTTGTCTTTTAGAAGAGTTGGATAGCCAGAACTACTGGGACTGATGTAGCACAGTTCCTATAGCTGATGCCAGCTGGACAGGGAGCCGCAGGCAGGTTCTTAACTACATTAGGTAAATCTCACTCTGTTGCCCAGACTGGTGTGCTGTACCCTCAGTCTAGCTAACAGCAACCTCAAACTCCTAGGCTCAAGCAATCCTCCTGCCTTAGCCTCCAGAGTAACTGGGACTACAGGTGCCTGCCACAATGCCTGGCTAATATTTAGTAGAGATGCAGTCTTCCTCTTGCTCAGACTGGTCTCAAATTCCTGAGCTCAAGTGATTGTCCCGCCTGAGCCTCCCACAGTGCTAGGATTACATATATGAGCCACCATACTGGACCTGCTTTGGAGAATTTCAATATTGCAAAGATAGATACTAGATTCAAAAAAAAAAAAAAAAAAAAAAAGTGCAGGGAGAATTGCAATGTGTCCTGAAAGTGTTAGAGTGGTGTTTATTTTCATAATGCATCAGAATTTATGTGGATTAAGAGTGATTTCTCTTAGCTCCTTTGCAAGTGTCCTCTTGCCTCTTCTTGGGAACCAAGATTCATCCAAACATCCGTTTAACGCAACAGACTTTACCCTTGATTCTCTCAAATCCTGTTTTGCAAATAAACACTGACTGGTTTGTAGGAGAATAAACACCACGCTTATAAAACAGTCACGGATTCTTGAGCGAAACACTGAGAGCAGGACAGTCTCCTGGCTGGTCTAGGGATGTTTTGCAGCCCGGGACAAGCCCTCAAGTAACTTAGTGCTCTAATGAAATGAGATCGGTTGCTCATGAACCCGTGTGGCACTTCACAGTGGGGGTCAAGCCAGTGGAGAGAAAGAGCACGTAGCTACCTTGAGCACGTAGCCCTCGTATGTGATTGCTGGGCACTCCCGACACCTGTTAGGGACAATTTCGATAGTCACTGCGGAGGTTACTCAAGGCTCTTCTGCGCCTCTGGTGAGACTCACCTTTTGCAAGCTTGTTCTTTCAATCTGCGTACTGGCTGTTTCCTGTGTGCCGCGCCGGCGACATCGCGGCTCCGACACTGGTTTATTATAAGGGATATTACAAAGAATACAGATGAACAGCCAGATGAAAGAGATGCCTAGGGCCTGGTGTGGGGGGAGGGGCACACAGGCTCCATGCCCTCTCTTTGGACATGCCACCCTCCAAGAATCTCCATGTATTTAGTTGCCCAAAAGTTTCCTAAATGTTTTTAAAATATGTTTGCACTTTTTGGGGGGAGGGGGGGCTATGTTTTTCTTTGACTTTGTAAAAATACAATTGGAATACAAATGAAAACTTTTTTAAAAAGTCACACTGACCACATTTCAAACATGAATACTTTTTTTTTCAAAAATGAATACTTTTAAATTGGGGATAAATGATACTCTCTTCCCAAGGGTGCAGTGTCAGGTAAGCAGCTCAAGTCAGGTGGTGATTGACAAAGAGTCAAAGGGAGGAAGGAGGACGTGAGGACGTTGTTTGCTGGGGATCTCTGAAATGACAGAGGAAGGCACTCTTCTTTTTGGTTCCGTAGGCGCAGGCTCTCGAACCAGTAGAGGGCAGCACGCGAAATTGTATTTTTCTTCTCCCATCCCTTTCTGTGCCTAAGAATCTCTTGAGTCAGAGGGTTTCACCCTGGTAGTATCTCTAAACCTTCCAACCTCGAGATTAACTTAGTTTGTCTTCCTGCCCAATAGCCCCTGGTTCAGTGGAAGACGTCTTGGACAGCTACAGTAAGGACACCTGCCTTTGAATGCTGGCTTGGACACATTGTATGTGCCTTTAACCAAATCACTTCACTTCTCTTTTCTTTTTCATTTCCTAATCTCTGAAAGGAAAGGTTTGGAGTAAATTTTAACAGTCACTTCTCACCCTAAAGTTCAATTACATTTTTCTCTTAGTTCCTTTCCAGAGTACAACTTGCTGTGGTCTTCTGATTTATAAGTTTGTATACAGATTCATTTTAAAGTAATCTAGTAATACATCAATGGAAATATGATTATGCAGGTATTATTACCTACATGTTGAACCCCATGTTAGTAGAAACACAACAAAACCAGAATGAAAACAAAATGGATGCGGGGTCTGGGAGTGAAAATGACAAAAAGTGAACAATGGACTATATTGTGGTTACAGTTTGCTTAAACTATAGTGAATGTGATGATAATAGACCTGTCTGGTATTCAGAATTTCCACCTAAGAGAAAATGTTTGGTTCTCCTTTTGTTATGATCGTCTGTGAGGTTTGTAGATTGATAGAACAGTTAGTTTTAGCTTAATTATGAGAAATATATAGTGGTGCAATAATGGAAATAATGTTTTAGTGTGAACATAGCTTGGGATTTGGAGATTTTGTGGTTGGATTAGTAATACGTCTGATTTTGATGATTTCTCTCAGGAGAAGGCATACATATAAGATGATTTTCCCACCACTTGGTGAACCTCTGGAGACTCATATTCTGTTCCTTTGGACACCAGCAGGGCTAGCTGAATTGCATTTCTATCCTCCCTATTTCTAATCCTCCCTTGGGGCAACAGAGGAGAAAGTGGGCTCATTGAACTATCAGAGTCTGCAAGCAGGAATACAGAGTCTCTCTTCAGACACAATGATTTCCAGTGATCACCCATGATTTTCATTTTTGTTTTCAATTACAAGGCAGTACCATTAAAGATTGCCAAATACTTTCTCCTTCTGGAAAAATACTATTAATTTGAATAGGTAGCTTTATTTACCTACTCCACGGGACAGTTACCATCATAGTAGTAGAAATAGTCGCCAGCCAAACAGAGGCTGAGGGAAGTCATTGGCACTGTGGCCTTTGGATAAGTAGTTAGATGCTTATTGGACACCAGCCCCTATGTCCTCCCATTCAGGATGGGTCTTTTGCCATACAGAATGGCAAAAGCTTTGGCCTGCTCCATTCCCATTCATGTTCCTTTCCTCTGCTTTGTTTTATTCCAGTTTCATTTGGGGGGGGATTAAAAAAAAAAAAAGGACGATCCAGAGGCTATTTTTGGCAATTAGACATATTTATTAGGTAAAGACCATGGTTAACATCTATACTGAAGGTGGAAAAATACAATGGAAATGGAAGGTGCAAATCTGGATACATCTGCAATTCATTGGCAAGACAAACCACATGTATTCTGGAAAATGCTCAGAGGCAAATACAAACAGGTGCCATCGGTCGAGCTCTGTTGAGCACAGTGGTGCAGCACTTAGAAACCCTGAGGAGAAAAAGCATCTTTGGGAGCTGGGTGGGGATATAGTGAACATTAGCACAGTATGGAAACGGATGGCAGTTGAAGCTAAGTGAAATTGCACTTGAGGGGTTTGGACATTAGGATGAGTGGTGAAGGGGCATGAGGCTGAGATGGTGGCTAATGCAGTAGTGATATCAGTGGATGCCTCCAGAGAATGCCTTTCAAATGGAGACATGCTAGATCAAAAGGAAGAGGAGAATTGGAAATGTGAACTCAACAAATTGAGGTTGGAATGACCTCCAGGCAAGGGAGAAATGGGAGGGTGCAGAGAGAGGAACAGGGCTTAAGGAAAGGCTGTGTAGACAACTTTTGAGTTTTGTACAAAATTCTCTCCTCTATCACATTTCCTGCTGGACCCTCCAGCCCTGCTCATCTCTGCTTCTCTCTAC